>BQNB010118245.1:0-15999 GCA_026074375.1 Tanacetum coccineum | reverse complement strand
TACCCAGCTAAATTCTTTTATCAATACACGTACCCGCATCCAAAAACCCGCCAACCCGCCCCCGAACCCGACCTAACCGGTTCGGGTTTCGGTTTTCCCCATCGGTTTCGGGTGCTTTTGCCATCCCTACCCAAAACAGTATTTACAAGGATAAGGACTTAGCAACCGTGTACTCAAATAATTAACTTGGGTTAAACACAATAATGTACTAAAAATGAGTACATAAAAGGTAGGCTAATGCTTTTTGGGTGTAACAATTGGTTTAAGGGTGACAGTGTTCTTCATTAATAGTCCGGCTTAACCAAAAAATTACGAGAACTGTAAAAAAGGATAGGCTCGGAGGGTTGTACTAGGGGTATCCTGCATTAAAGGTGAGTGCATGGCAAGGGTGTGGGATAGTTATATGATCGGTGTGACCATCATAACAGTTACAAGTTTAAAACATGGGTTAATCCTAATGCCTCTTATCAAGCAAATCCTAATACTTACTATGCGGTCTCGAGATGCATCACAAAAACAAGTTCTAGAATTTAATACGCTACCAGTACACTCATATGAAGTTTACTAACACCAGACATTCCAAAAATGGTGACAAGGCAATGCATACATGGCCGTAACAACGAAATAGACATGTACGCTTGTAGATCAACCTTAACTCGAACCGGGTAAAGATAAAATCATCTTAGGTTACCAATGATAGGTACCCGAATTCCTAAATATCTAAGGGCGAACCTCACATTTTTTGGGTGGAATTCTAAGGGTTATTGTGCTAGTCATATAAATTCCTATTCATGAGACGCTATTAATACTCGGTTTTCGTTGGTATGTGTCGTAAAAAATTTTAAATTTTGATAAAAATAACCTTTTATGCTATGTTTCGATATATTACCTATCATTTTAAGGACAAAGCAAATGGAAAATGAAAGAATAGTTTCTAAGGCTTATTTCCCCTACACTTAATTTAAACATTGTCGCAAATGTTCTCTAGAAGTACCCGTTGAAACGAATAAAGGGAAAAGAAAACAAGAAAAAGAAACTAGTGCTCTACTGGTTTACTTAATAATGGAGAAGAAACATGCGATAACTGGTTAAATCGTCCTTCGAGAATCGTCCAATGAAACTTCCTAGGAACTTCCAAGCTTCTTCTCATCAAATATAACCTGTAATCAAAGACAAAAACAACTACACCAAGCGTAATATCCATGGGTGAATGATAAATACAACCTCATTAACTAAGTTTAGACTCTGTGAAAGCAATAAAGATAGGATGAGAGTAATGTCATAATCATATGTGTTTGAAGATTTATAAAAGAATTAGATGTTACACAAGTTATATTTTCAAAAATACTTAAAAATTTTGAATTTTATAGTAACTGGCCTCATGACGCCGTCAGGAATATCCTGACCCCGTCACAAGTGTCGCGGTGACGGCGTCGCGTGTAAATCGTGATGCCGTCTCCACACTCTGTGAAAATTTACTTTTTATTTTTGATGAAAAATTTCCTTTACGCAATCTTCTAAGTCATTTCCTGTATCAAATATTGCATAAAACCTGAGATTTGACAGTACAATCATATGACTCGAAACAAACACACAAGACACACCTAAGTTGCAATAATTTAAAATATTGGGTTGCCTCCCCAAAAGCACTTGTTTTTGTTCGAGTCACGAGCCTAACTCTATGCTTATTTGACGTGTAAAGGTTAGGTCTCCCCTACACTTAAGGTCAAGTGCGGGTGATAGTAGCGATATGCACCATTTTGATGGAGGTATGCCACATGGGGTGAAGGTGGTGTATGAATGGTTAAGGGTTTTACTACCTTCATCCTAAAACTACCCGGAGTATATGGGTTGATGGGTGGGTTGGTTCCTCTTTTGTAACCTAGATTTACAGGATACTTAAGGGTGAAAAATTAGGTAAAAGTTGAGGCTCTAGTTCATCAACATTAGGAAATCCCTTAGAACTAAGAAAGAGGTCATGAGTGCTAGTACCCAAGCTTAGATCCCCTAGTTTTATGTGGTCCAAAGGTTCTACCTCCATCGGGGTTCCTATGGTTTCTTCTACTTCTTTCGGGTGAGTCACGGGCGATGTGTATACCTCAAATGATGGGAGGACTTGTGAGGTACTTTGTGGGCTTGGGTTATCCACCTTATACTTCATCATATTTGGATCTCTTATAGGCTCATCATCTAACCATGCCATGCACTTAGGTATCCTAACTCTAACCACTTCATTCTTAACTAATTAAGTCTTTAAATTTGCTATTGTTTGGTTAGGAATAGTGCTAGTTGGGTTTTTCCACTGTTTATCGCATTGGACACAATCCTCAATGGTTTCTTATGCTTCTTCAATACTTAATACCCTAAGGTTCCTACCTGTTGCATGGTCAATGTCTATTTGGGTATATCTATAGACATGATTACAAAAGAATTAAGCCAAGGACCATAAATCGAGGCCATAATGGGGGACTCTTTGGATTAAGTTTTTGAAACGAGTCCATGCATCGTAGAGAGATTTATGTTGATGTTGTCGAAACATCAAGATATTATTTTAGAATGGGAAGGTTGTGTTTTGTGCTAGGTTTTGAAAAGGGTAGGTTGGTGGTCTTTCATACATCATGATGGTGAACGAAAGAGTGATTTATAAAACAAAGGGCATAAATAAAAGATAGACTACAAGAAAGCAAATTGACAAAAATTAAATCTCACTTGATAGGAATCTTGTGAGTAGACCTAAGCTAGATAGAATCCGAAACATACACTATTCCTCGGCAGCGGTGCCAAAAACTTGATGCGGTCGTCGTTGGACTTCTATAAGAAGTTTTACAAATCCCTAGGCAAAGTACCTAATCGTTGTAGTAGTATAGGCAAGACTTGGGGGGTTGTTATCGTTCACTCAGGGAATAGGTTAGGAAGGCTTGATCACTGTCTATCAGAGTTCTAAGGGTTGAGAGAAGATTATTTTTATGTTTTTATATTTTATAGAAAGTAAGTAATTCATATAATTGGAGAGGTGGTGTGGTTTAAGCTATTAACTAAATATAAAGCTACGCTAATTGGTGATAACAATAAGATAAAAGACTGTGCTTATTTAATCGTGTATTACTCCCTAGATTGCTTCTCCTAGTGTTGTTGCCTTGTCACCCTTGTGATGATCTATGTAACTATTTTCTAAGTCATGAACGTGTCTACTTAGTATTCTGCTAGAGCAACGCACACGTAAGGTAGTATGAAGACTATTACATGGCCCCTAGGAGTACACTAAGTGCATGTGAAATATATTAAAAGTGGATCAACCATATTAGGGGGCAAGGTAGTATGAAGACTGTTACCTGATGGTATCCTTTCTACACAATCATGTTTCCCTAGACATATCAACAACGATACAGACAAAAGCTGGTTTTCTAGAGCCTAACATGCACATCCATCACAAGAAGCAAAACCATTAAGATCTACATTCTAGGTTTCATACAATCATAAATAAACACAATAGAAGGTTTAGCCAAGCATATTAAAGATAAAGCAAGAGGATAGATAGATCAAACAATACATAGACATATTGAATGATTAAATAAACCTTACTTGATTAAAACATGAGTTGGAGGAAGTACAATAGGGTTTTAGGCCCTAAATTCGTCCCTAACAGCTGCTAAATGAACTTGGGTTCGTACCCTCTTTTTATTCTAAAGTTACACACTTAAAACCCTAAATTTGGGTTTGTATATATAGGAAAAACGCTGTGACGACATCATGTTTTAATCATGACGCCGTCATGAAAGAGAATATTCTAGATAATGTGATGGGTCGTATACTCTGACGGCTTCGTGGAATCTCGTGACACCGTCTTGATATTCGTGGTGACAACGTCATGTTGTATCTGTGATGCCGTCTCCAGCCACTGTAGAGAAATTCTTGATCAATGTTGGTGTAGGTCCATAGTCGAGCCCAAGTCACGTGTAATTCTTCTAAATGTCTTCCAAATGAGAAATACCTAAAAAGGAACAATTAAGTACCTATTTTAGGCATAAATGCACGATTTAGGGGGTTAAACGACCCCGAGAAAGTGTATAAAATGACACCTCATCAAATATATATATATATATATATATATATATATATATATATATATACATATATATATACATATATATATATACATATATATACATATATATATATATACATATATATATATATATATATATACATACATATATATATATATATATATATATATATATATATATATATATATATATATATATATCATATCGATTACGGAAATGTGGATTTATTTATCTTCGGCTTTTGAGTTTTTAATCATTTCTTTTAGTTAGATTTCCGCGGAGTATTTTTGTCGATTGTATCGTTCAGCGATTTGACGTGTTTGAGCTATATTGTATTGATGTCGCACTTTGCCTAAGTGTTTTTGAGTCGTTTTTGCGTAATTACCACACAACCACAATATGTGATAAAGTTTTGATAATGAGATAAAGTCTTGGTAATGAGACAACGATTTTTATGATAAGTTAATGGTGTGAGATATCGAGTTTGGAATGATATGAATTTGAAATGGGATTTTGGGACGAAAATGAGGATTTTACGTGAGTAAAGATGAATACTTGCACAATAAGATAATTTTGTACGAGTATTAATAAAGTGGATATATATTAGGTCGTTGCCAGGTACCATTGTGCGTTTGCATAGAGATTGTTTATGCTTGCATTACTTGAGATTGTGCGGTTGCTTTTGATTACTGATTGAGGTGAGTTCTCGTAGCCCTACTTTTTATTGTTTTTTCATTGAGGGAAAATGATACTCAAATGTGTTTTGAAATGTTTTGAATTGATCTGTGAGAAATGTGGTTTTGTTTTTGGAACAAGATCTATGCTTATGACTGCTATGTGAATATTATGTGATGCATGATTGTTTGGATCGGATGGGTATGCCTACCCAGTGTTTGTGAGATTATTGGATCAGATAGGTACGCCTACCCAGTATTTGTATGATTATTGGAGCGGATGAGTACGCCTACCTAGGTTTGTGTGTGGTCCTACCCTAATTTTAGTGCTTCAGCTGGTAGGCCCTTTAGGTGCGTAAGTGACATATGGTTATTGATTAGCTGTGATGCTAAGGTTGTTTGCGTATATATTCACTGTTATATAGCATTATTATCCACTGTTTTGAGATATTGGTACAGCTTTTGGGTTTAATGTCAAACCTACGAGCTCACCAACATTATTGTTGACGTTTTTGAGTATCATTTTCATTTGTGTTAAAACAAAGGTATATGAATGGTATTGGAAGAGCAAAGATGTAACCCAATAGGATTGGGTTAAGATGGTTTTGATTATTGTGTTTTGTCAAGTTTTTAACTTGTAAAATTTATGTAAACCCAAGTTTTATGATTGTAAATTATAAAGTGTATGATTGTGTATCTTGTGCGATGAATGGTATCGTGTTAGATATTAGAAAAGGACTCGATCACCCCGTGTATTTTACTGTTTATTATAGCTCGTAGTTAATATTTTAACGTATAACTTTCGGTAATTAACCGGGTACTAATCTCCTGTTTATTGTAAGAACTATATCTATACCTCTTCCAACTTTAGAAGAAGTAGCTAGTCTTTTATTCATTTTCTTATAAACACATATTTCTCTCACTAGAAAATACTCTCTCATGTGTTTCTCTCTCTGGAAACTAGCCAAATCCAAGAATCGTCACCATGTTATGACTTATGATATACCACAATTGGTACCAGAGCATTTGGGATGATTAGATCGTGTGTATGTGTGATTTCTTTCTTGATTTAGATCTGTTAGGATCACATAAATGGACCCAAACAAAGAAGCTTCGGTCACTCGAAGATACAAGACAAAAGTCTAGCTCGTTTAAGCGTGTAATAATGTAAATGGGCCAAGATGGAAAAAGCCCACAAAGGCCTCCTAGGCTAATCCTTCTTAGTATAAATACACCTAGTTTAGTCAAAATTAGGTTAGCTAGTCATTATAATATTGTTAGGTTTCTAGCCACCAAAAAGGTTTTCTTTCAATCATCAATAAAGTTTTATTTTCCTGCATCTTGATTCTTCACATCATTGTTAAGGTTTGTATGAATGATCATGGAACCTACAATTGGTATCAAGAGCCTACAAGATTGATGAATTGATTTGGTTTGTGTTTTATTTTTTCTTGATTTCGAAAAAAAAAAGTTTTTTTTGATTTCTTTGTTTTGATTATTTGTTTGTTTTTTATTCTTGAATTTTTTTTCTTTGATTAATTGTTTGTTTTGATTTTTGATTCATAGATGGTTTGTGTTTAATTTGATATCATCAAAACCATCTCGTAAGTAATCAAACATCTAGTGATTTTTTTCTTTTGATTCGAGTTAATTAAACAAAAAGAAAAGAGAGTCGATTTTTTTCTTGTTTGAGGTTCGAATATTAAATAAAAAGAAGGGAAAAACAAGCGTCTTGATCGAATTCGTGGTCTTGGATCGTGTAATCATTACTTGTTCGAGCTAATCATATATTTTGTAGCGATTTCTTGGAGATTTAAGGTTGTTCGTGTTTTTGTGTCCACCGAACGAGCAAAAGGATTTGACAATCGATCGTGTGAAGACAATCGAACAAGAGGATCGAACAAGCCAACTTCAAGAAGTTGGAACCGAACGAGCGACACCCTTGTGTGGACCGAACGAGTGGAAAACAAGGAGGGTCGAACAAGACAAACGAACAAGAGGATCGAACAAGCCAACCGAACGAAAGGATCGAACAAGACAACCGAACAAGCAACTCCCTTGGTGAACCGAACTAGTGGACTTTCAAGTTTGGACCGAACCAGTTTATACTTTGAGGACCGAACGAGCAAAGTTTTTTTAGAACCGAACTAGATAAATCTAGTGTGGACCGAACGAGCTCGATATCTCAAGGACCGATCGAGTGAGAATCACTGGGAACCGAACGAGTGTTTACTTTGAACAACCGAACGAGCAAACACCAAGGACAATCGAACCAGTGACTTCCTTCATCAACCGAACAAGAGGATCGAACTAGCAAATACTTTTGAGGACCGAACGAGCAAAGTATTTTGGATCGAACTAGCAAATACCTTTGAGGACCGAACGAGCAAAGTATTTTGAAAACCGAACTAGTTATTCCTTGAGAAAACCAAACCAAATAATCAAACAACAACAAAAACATAAACACAAATCAAACAAATCAACAATCACTTGCGATCCGTTCATTCATACTTAAATTAAAATGGGATCCAATGAAGAAACAAATGCAGCGGGTACCGATACTCGTCCACCTATGTTGGTTGAAAGTGACTACGATTCTTGGAAGATTCGTATACACAGGTACATTCGAGGCAAACCCAATGGCAAGCTGATATGGAAATCTATCCAGAATGGCCCTACCCCTCACCCTATGATCACTGATCCTCCACCTACTGATTCTACTATTGTGCCCGCACCGAGGAAGAAACTTGATTCTGAATTCAGTGAAGAGGAAAACAAACTTGAGATGGCTGATACTCAAGCTGAAATCATTCTTAGTCAAGGTCTTCCCAGACACATCTTCAACAACCTAAATCAAACAAGCACTGCAAAGGAGATTTGGGATAATGTGGAGTTGCTTATGCAAGGATCAGGTAGGACTCTTCAACAAAGGAAGGAAGATCTGTTTGATGAGTGATGAGTACGAACGCTTTCGTGCCATTGGAAACGAGTCCATTCATGACTACATTGTAGCGAGTTTCAACAGAGCTTGTGAATGACATGAAGATTACTCAGCTCGAAATTCCTACTCAACAAATGACAACTAAATTTGTCAACTAACCTTCCAGCCTTTCGGGGGAAGTATGTGACTAATGTCAAACCGAACCATGATATCACACAACCACACCTTATGTACAGATCTATACTCATCTCAATGCCTACGAGCCTCATGCCAAAAAGACTCTCAAGAAACAGAGCAGTCTACAAGTATTTTATTTGATCCACTGGCCTATGTTAGCTCACACCACATATCCCCTCTCTTTCATCACCCTCAACTCCTTAGTCCCAACCTCTGCTCAGATCTCCCGAATGACCGCGTTGAAGGCCACTATGACTCAGATTGCTAATCTCTATAATGTTTTCCAAAAGACAGATTCCACCCACCAACAACCAGCTCCGGACTTCCTCCAACTCAAGGACTCATGCTACGGTGCATGATGGTCACATTGTTACTGAACCAGTTAAGAGGAAGGCTCCAGGTAATGTTGGTAATACAGGTGCTCGAGGCAAGAAGGTGGATATGTTACAACGCAGAGAGAAGACATGTTGCTAGGCAGTGAACAAGAACCTAAGAGAAAGATGGACTCTCATACTTCAAAGATAAAGCTTTACTGATGGAAGCTAAAAGAAAAGGAGATGTTTAAGATGCTGAAGCTAAGCAATTCCTTCGCTGTGAGGAATGGCACCGCAACCTATGATCATAATCCTCAGGCACTAACTACAACAAACTGTTTTCAAGCCCAATCATGAGGAATCATATGACTCACACTAGATGAAGCCCCAATGCTGCTGTTCGCTTTCATGGCCAACTAGTCAACCACAGTGCAAACCAACAATTCCCATTAATAGAGGTACACTCCAATGACAATAACAAATTTATTTGATAAATATCCAGTTGAGTCGAGGAGATGCACCAGGAAGAACATTTAGACCTCCGATGCTGAGACTGAGATTGATGACAAAACAACTCCCTTAATCATCATAATCTTCTTGACAAAGAACCCTACGTTTCGTACTAGAATATCTGCTGATACATTTGATAAAGTTTCATGATTGCCACATAACTGACATTCAAACTCAACTAAGTACGGACATTCAAAAGTATCCAAGAAAAAGTTTGGAAATCGAGACCTAAAAAATGGAGCTTCTTCAATCAAGCAAGAAATATACGTCTAGAACCCACAAGGTCAAAACTTGATCTTGAAAACAAAGTTTAGTCATGAACAACCCTAGATGGATTTCAGGTGTAATATGCCGTAACGCTAAGCTTGTGCAAGAAAACGATTTCTTAAATCCACTCTTTCGAAAAGCATAAATCAATTGCATGTTATTACAATCTGAAAGTAAAAATTTTATCTGAGAAAAAGGATCTAGCAGAGTATTTTATCTAGATAAAATAAAAAAAAAAGAAAATACGTTGTTTTAAAGGATGCTAACAAAGTTGCAAGAGACATGTTGGCAGACGAATTAACATCGCCAACACAAACTATTCCAATGCTTTCAAAAGAAACCTAATAAAGCATCCGATAACTTGCACAATGACAACAAAGGGCACTCGCAACCCAGGTCTAGAGTATATGGTCAAGCGTGCTCAACCGTTTTGTATGATGCCTGATACTCTTTTGCATCCTACTTATCACCACCCCTTTATATAATGGGATATGAAGAGGACTTGGTTCAACCAAGTTGTGAGCATGAAAAAGATGAACGAAAAACCAGGGCATGTTCGACCCGAGAATGGCTTCTATGAGAAGCTAAATGCCCTTAAGTTTGTTCCTCAACAGGAACTGTCCCGAGAACAGGCGTATTGGCTTCCCGCCAATGAAATTGCTAGTAATGCTAGTAACCCTGCCACACCTGTTACTCCTTTTGTTCATAATCGTCCACCTCCAAGTCAAGTTCTGTTTCATCTTCAAAAGGTTAATGCTGTTTTTCATCAATTAGAAGGTATCATAAATGAACGAACAACACAAAAACCACTCTATGTTTCCGAATGGTGTTTTGATTATGCCAAACAGTTTGTTGAACAACAACTGGTACCATTTTATGACCATTTCAAAAAACACATAGAATCTGCTAATGAAACAATTTTCAAAGAAGTAAAAGAATATGAACAGATTTTTGATGACTTGGATGCGGAGTATGAACGATGTGTTCTTGATAACAAGAACCTGACCATAGAGAAGAAAAATCTTTTAATCAAAAATGACTGCTTAATTGCTGAATGTTTAGAAAAAGATATCTGCTCTATTGTGCTTACTTCCGATATTGTTGTGCCCCCTAGTTCGAATTGCCTTTGCGAAGATCTTAGATCTGCATGCGATAGGGAACACACTAAAGTTCTTGAACTTGAAGCTGAAGTTTTAAAACAACAAAAGATGGTCATTGAATCTGAGAAACGTAACTCTCATTTACAAAAGACCCATATTGATTTACAACTTAAATTTCAAAACTATAAACAGTGCATAGACACTTCTAGTGCCTCCAATGCAATTTTTGAAATTAACAAGTTAAGAAAACAGCTTCAAGGGAAAGATGACACTATCAGGAATTTAGATGCTCAGATCAACATCATGAAGGTGTTGAATGTAGGTTCCACTGAAGGTAGTTGTGACCAACAGGCATTAGAAACTAACAGAATTCAGTTGAAAGATGCGATCACTTTAGTTAGGATTCAGAATGATGGATTTAAGGCAGAGAATGTGAATCTGAAACGACATTATGAAGAACTGTCGAAATCTAATGCTTACTCACGTTCTACATTCACCGCAAAGATTAATGCCTTAACTGCTGAGAATGCCAAACTGAAAACTGAGCTGAGTGGCAAAAAGAGTAGTGGATCTACAGCCTTTGAGAAACCCAAAGTACTTGCTTCAGAGATGTATACCAACAGTTCAAAGTACATTCCACCTCCAAAAAGAGCCAACTGGGTAAAACCAACCCCGTTGCCTAAGAACAAGCAAGTTACTTTTCAAGAACCCCCAGGACTTCAAATAGACCCACACAGAAACCACAAGTGCAACATAACATGAAGCCTAAGGTTCCTGTGAATCTGTCTACAAGAACCAAACCTGCCATTGAATCTCGCAAACCTATGCCAAAGAGCCACACTCGGAACCATCGTATCTTGCCCAGTACAAGTGTGAACGCGAGGAGAGCAGCAGATCACAATAGGAAGTTGAATGTTGTTGATCATAATCAGTTTGTGGTTCGTTCTTTGAAGTCTGTGAATACCAAAACCCCCCATCCAAAAACAGAGTGTGAATCATACTATAGAGATTGGAAAGCAACCAGAAATCCATCATGATTAAGCCTCAGATGGAAACCCACTGACGACATGTTGCGTTGTATGATAACCTGTCCTTTACTAGATAATGGAACCCATTGTTGAGCCTTTAGAACTTATCCCGAGCTTAGTTCTAGTCCAAAGTGTACTAGAATCTCTAGGTTCCCGCTGATTGCAAAACTTAGAGATCGAAAGCTGGTTCCAAGGGATATCTGGTATTCCAACAGATATGAGCATGTGAGACTAATGATCAGCGTATGGCAAAGTCAAAGTGAAGTAATTCAGAGAAGTAAAGCTTAAACAAGTCAAAGATCAAGATCAAGTCATCACATCAAGTTCTGAAGATCATGATCAAGGTGTTAAAGATTGATTTACCAAAGCACAACAAGTGAAGTACCCCATCAACAACGAGCTAAAGAGACAAGCACGAGTGAGCTAACTTCTCATGACCTCATCTAGGGGGAGATTGTTAGGATCACATAAATGGACCCGAACAAAGAAGCTTCGGTCACTCGAAGATACAAGACAAAAGTCTAGCTCGAAAGACAATGTTAATTAATGTTTATTATGTATACGGACCAAGATGTAAAAAGCCCAAAAAGAAAGCCCTGAAAGGCAAATCCTAGTTAGTATAAATACACCTAGTTTAGTCAAAATTAGGTTAGCAACTTAACAATATTTTTCATCTTTTAGAGTTTGTAGCAACTCTTAGTTTTTGTTTTCTTTCAATCATCAAAAGGTTCTTAATTTTATGCATCTTGATTCTACACTTGATTGTTAAGGATTCGTATGAATGATCATGGAGCCTACAATTGGTATCAGAGCATGTGCTAAACATCTTTCGATTATCGACGCACATGTGTAGGGGGAGCATAAGTGTTAATATGATTAAAAATGTCAAGGTACCAAAAGTTTGTGTTATACACACGTATCTTGATAAATGACAAAGAATCTTTTGTTTCATGTTCGTGAAAGTGATCTTATGGAATGCTGAGGAAAGAGATGTTGTACCACCAGGGTATTCGTATGAATGCTCATGCCTGGTCTTCGGACTGCGCCCACTAGTGAAGTGGATTTCCATAAATGTACTTGTACAAGTTTGGATTTCCCAAGGCACTTCATATCTTTCGGGATATATTTCAAAACATCATCAGAGCATTCTGATTTAAACTTTCGTTTGTGCCCCAAACAAATTTTATAAGCACATCGAATGTTTTTCAAATCATTTTTTGCCACAGGCCTTCTACGGTACTTAATTGTATTAAGAAGTAAAACGCTGAAAAAGGAATTATACGGTATAGTCAGCAGATAGTAACTGTACTGACTCACTCTTTACCATTCTATTAGTAGAAATACTATTAGTGTGTTAGTCTTCGGACATCTGGTCTAGAGAACGGCGAACATTAGGGAATCTGATACTTAGGTATTAGAGGAACTAGCTTGTCACGTGCCGGAAAACCTGTCAAGAAGGTTCTTTTAATGAATCTATCTGATCACAGGTGCAGTATTCATACTGTAATCATTGATCCTCACGGAATCAGAGGTTAATGTAACCGACCAGATTGAGTATCGTCTATACTCGGTCCCTTCAAAATATAAAACCTTTGTGTGTTCACAAAATGTTTTTCTAGAACACATTAAGTGGATTTTACATAACAAAATGTTTTTGTTGGTGACTAAATTGTTCTATCATAGCGAATGACGACTCAAAGTATCCGATGCAAGACATGCTCATATCCTTACTCACATATCTGAAGAAATCAAGAAAGTTTACATACAAAGCTTCCGCACAATCTCTGAAAATCAATGTCTTCTTCAAATGCTAAACGTTATGGAGATTAGAAGAAGATACATCATCAAAGCTTTCCAGATTCCAACAGATATGAGCATGTGAGACTAAAGATCAGCGTATGGCAAAGTCAAAGTGAAAGAAGATCACAAAGTAATTCAGAGAAGTAAAGCTTAAACAAGTCAAAGATCAAGATCAAGTCATCACATCAAGTTCTGAAGATCATGATCAAGGTGTTAAAGATTGAATTACCAAAGCACAACAAGTGAAGTACCCTATCAACAACGAGCTAAAGAGACAAGCACGAGTGAGCTTCAAACAACTTCTCATGACCTCATCTAGGGGGAGATTGTTAGGATCACATAAATGGACCCGAACAAAGAAGCTTCGGTCACTCGAAGATACAAGACAAAAGTCTAGCTCGTTTAAGCGTGTAATTCTATGTAAACGGGCCATTAATGAAAAAGCCCTTCATAGCCCAAAGGCCAAGGCCCTAGAGAGGCTATATAAAGCCATTTTTCTTTCATTTTTAAAAAAGCAACTTAGATATTTAGAGTTTCATTTTTGTGTGTTTTGTTGCCACACCATTGTTCTTTGTTTCTCTTTAATACAAGTCAATTTAAAGTTTAATCTTGTGTGTTCTTGTGTTAATCGAATGATCTAGGGATCCTACATTATCGTTCTTTAAGAGAATAGTAAGGTAGGTTCGAATTGTACGTTACTAGTATCTAAAGGTTGAGGGAAGAGTATTTTTTTTATTTTTTTTATTTTTTAGAAAGCAAGTTAAAATTTCGGGTTTTGAAGAGGGGTTTTTAAACTAAGCTACTAACTACTCCTAAATGCAAGACATGTAAATTGGTGAGAAACTCGTATAGGTAAATAAACATGTCTACTTAATCATGCACTACTATCTAGTTTCTCTCTCTAACTTATTGCCCGTCACCCTCGTTAGTGTAATGTGTAAGTATTCCCCTAATTCTGCAGCGAGTTGGTCAAGCTCGCATTCTGCATGACAACCTATTCGGGAGTTACCTGTCAAACACGCTCCCTCCCAATAGTTAACCACGCGTAATAAATACTTAAGAAGGAATCTACCTAAAATCAACTAGTTATGAAGAACTTAGTTGTAGGTTTTATCTAACCTACTCGCGTTTCCCTAGATGTCTATGCTAATGTAATATCTTATAGCTAGTTTTCTAGAGCCTAACGTGCACACCACTAACAAGAAGCAATAAATCAAAGATTAAAAACTAGATTTCATGTAATCATAAGTAAATACTAATTAATTTAGTCTAGCATATTAATAAAAAGCAAAGAACAACATATAATCAAACAATACATAGACATATTGAATGATTAAATAAATAAGGAGACTTCCCTTCAATTAAACATGTGAGTACAAGAGGGTTAGAAAACCCTAAAAATCAACCAAAATGGCTGCACTAAAAGTTCTCCTAAGTTTCCACGCGAAAATATCAAAAAATATGGTTTGTATATATAGGAAGTGTTTTCTGACGGCGTCGCTAAGGTTTGTGACGCCGTCAGCCCATCGAATCTTCTAAGGGTTTCTTCATGTCGGCTATCGTGACGTCGTCGCTACACTTGGTGACGCCGTCGCTATGCAATCCTGACGGCGTCAAAAGGTTTTTGTGATGCCGTATCCACCTACTGAGAAGTCACACTTTTCGTCCAAACTTCCACTTTCTAGGCACTTTCGGTGAAGGCGTCACGATAGGAGTCGACAGCTTGAAAAGTTATATTTTTGTCTAGTTGCTTCACGAATCGATCCTAAGTCACGTGCTTTTCTTCCAAGTGCTTCTCAAATATATTTAGGCATATTTGCATGATTTTGGGAGTTAAATGACCTCGAAAAATTGTATAAAATTACACCTCATCATTCACACTTAAATCTTTAAAGATTTCTACTCAAGATGAACCAAACTGAGATCTTTGTAACTTTTTCTTTGTTTGTA
This sequence comes from Tanacetum coccineum, assembly GCA_026074375.1. Classification (NCBI taxonomy): domain Eukaryota; kingdom Viridiplantae; phylum Streptophyta; class Magnoliopsida; order Asterales; family Asteraceae; genus Tanacetum; species Tanacetum coccineum. The sequence continues at coordinate 1,171 of BQNB010118245.1, read as the reverse complement.
TTTCAAATCTTGTTTGTGTTTAGATGAGAGGTGGAAGGGTGATGGTGAGGGTTTATTGGTGAGTCTAGATCTTATGTTGCATGTGATGTTTTGATCAAGATCTGTGATGAAAACTCTTTGCTTTTGGATTTTACTAAAAAATTTGTTATTGTGTATTGAAAGAGATATATGAGATCTTGATGATTTTAGTTGTAAATCTTTTTGTTTATGTTTGATCTTGATGTTTCCAGCTTTCGAAAATTATCTTTATGTTTCGGAAAAGATTACTGGCTTCGAAACTCACGGTTTCGGAAAAATTACTTTCGTAAAAAATAATTTTGAAACACTTTGATGTCAAGATCTGTGATGATAAAAAACTGAGATCTTCTTGTTGTTATTTTCTCTTTCTTTTGCTTTTAATTTGAAACAAATAGATCTTTATGTGTTCTTGATGTGTTTCTTCTTCTTCCTTGTTGTTTTGGTTTCAAAAAAACTATATGTTGCTTTCGGAATAATATGGCTTATGACAAATACTGCTTTCGAAAGCCATGTAACTTTTGAAAAAATCACTTTCGAGAAAAATTACTTACGGAAAAAAAACACTTAAGGAAAAACAAACTTTCGAAAAAAATAAAAAACTTTCGAAATTATCAGTTTTCTTCCGTAACCTTAAATACCGAAAGTTAAAATCCCGTAACCTAAGATTTTGGAAGTTAAAATACCCTAACCTCGTTGTTGTAACTTTTAGCGTAACCCGTTGATACAGTATCCTTGTTTGTACCCAAAATGCGTTTTTTGAAATCGCATTTTTCAAAAACGCGTTGTTTGACCGTTGACCGAAAACCAAAGCGAAACCCTCTTTAAAAAAACAGTTACCGAAACTAAATAAGCACTTTTATGTTTAAAGTAGATTAAAGCTGATTAACAAATAATCATTAGTTTTATCTGATTTTATCCTTTAAGCTCACAAAAAGAATATGTTTTTGACCTTAAAAAAACTAAAATAAGCACTTATATAACCTGAAAAAGCTTTTTGACTAGAAAATAAGAAGTTTGAACCTTATGACCTGAATGAGTTGAATAGGTAGTTTTAGACTAAAATAAGCTTAAACTAAAAGTAATATCAAGCAGAATAAGCTAAAGTTAATATGAATAAGCTGATATGACGTGAATAAGCTCTTTGAAGAAGCAC
>BQNB010118244.1:0-21028 GCA_026074375.1 Tanacetum coccineum | reverse complement strand
ATAATAAATAGATAGCTTTGTAAATAAGCAACATCAAACCTAACCCTAATGGACCACAAGCCCACAATCAGGCTTGGGCCACTTATTTGTCTAACAAAAAATGCATAAGTATAATTTCTAGCTTCATTTTCAGTAGGTTAAAATAGCATTTAGCTTTTGATTTTCATATTATAAGTAGCTTATAGGTCATATTTCATTAGTTTAGATTTAGTTTTCAAAATCTAGCTTAACTTGTCATCTGTTTTTAGCTTTTAAATAAGCATTTTGTCTTTTCATTTTCCAAAACCAAACTCAGCAAAAGCCGAGTAAACTGTCTGTATTGTTAAGCTTTTTCAATAAGCTATAGTTTTTCAAAGTCTTTTCAAAAAGCATTTTCATATAGTCTTTGAGTTAAGCTATCTGAAAAAATAAGTCAATAAGCTATAAGGTTCCATTTACATGCTTAATTTTAAGCTCAAAGTTCCTTCAGGGACTGTTTGGTTTGAAGTTTTTTTTTAAATTAAGTCTAGGATTAAGTAAAATCCAGCTTATTTAGGTAAGCCTTTAGCTTATTTAGTTTTAGAAGTTTAGCAGCTTTAAGTATAAAGCTAGCAGTACTAACTTTTAAGTTAGTACTGCTGAGCTTATTTAAGCTTTTCCCTCTTATTATTTTGCTCTTTTCTTTTCATTCCTGCTTAATAGGTTTGTTTTAGGTTAGTAGTAGCTTATCTTGTCCTTGCCTTAGCTTATTTCTACTTTTTAAAGTTCTAAAATTTTGAAAAAACCAAAAAGATTATTTTTAGTTGTATTTTCCTGTCTTTTAAGCTAGTTTACAGCTTATTTAGGGCTTTTCATAAAAACATTCTTTTATTAAAAGTGCTTATTTTCAGATTTTCTAAAACTTTGTTTTTATAAGTTTTCAAAAAAAAGGGAAGGTGGAAATCGAGGGTGAGCAAGACTCGAACCCCCGACCTCAACACCCTCAACCCTTTTATAACAACACACACCACACCTCTCTTCCAATGCGCCCTGGGGTCTTTTTCGTTAAACATTTACAACATTTAATTTTTATACACGTTTTCTCCCTTTTTGCTTATAAGTTGTTTTAAGCTTATTACACAGCTTATTCGATAAGCTGTGTAATCAAGCTTATTTTTTCTAGGTTCTATTTAGTTCAAGCTATTTTCTGTATTTTTTTTAGAATTTTTATAATTAGGTTAGTATTTTTAAACATTTATTTTTGTTAAAAACTTTAAAAAATCATAAAAATAGAAAAATAATCAAAAAAATATAAATCTTTTTTAGAAAATTTTCTTTTATCGTAAAGTTCCTAGGAAAACTAGTTTTGCTTTCGTAGGGTTTTATTTGCAAATTTTTGATTTTTAAAGAACGAGATTCGTTCCCGTTCACGTTTTTCGTGTTTTTAAGCTCATTTCAACTCCGTTTTTGTTCTAGTTTTCTTTAAACTTACTTTTTTGTCAATTAGAGTCTATTAAAATAGAAAATTTCATCTTAGGGTTAATTTTGGAAATTTATGGTTTTTAACTGCCGTTTAGGGTTCCCGTTTTGCATTTTTAGTTAAAGTTTAATTTCCCGTTATTTGTTTTCATTTGTTTATTTTAATTATTTTTAATTTGTAGAAGTAGATAATCAAATCAATCTTTGTTTCCAATTCAAATCATTGTCCAAACAACAAACATGGTCTCAATTTCACAAATCGTTGGGGAATAACGACTCGGGAATCATACTTCCCGGTTAATATACGTATTATATTATTATATATTTGTGAAGATTTTCCTTTTTACCTTTGTCCTTAAGGGTAATTTGGTAATTTTATATCATATTATATTTTATTATTACGTGTGTTGGTTTTCTACGAATCAATGAATCACATGTGATTCTGGTAAATCATATGTGATTTTCTCTTTTAGTTGTTATAGATTGAACCAAAATAACATAGGTTTTAATTTATAAAGGAGTAAATCACATGTGATTCAGTGGTCATATTATCATGAATCTCATGTGATTCTGTTTTTGGATATACAGGTTGCATGAAAACACCAAGAGCAACTTTATATGAGGTTAATGTTTACCAGATCTAAATGATGTTTTTCCTGGAGTTGCAGATCAAAAAGTTGTTGTAGAAAAAATTGGAGGCAAAATCACGAGTGATATGTTGTTGTAGTGTTTTGTTATGAGAAAACGTAAATCACATGTGATTTGCTATTTTTTGTTGTAAATTGAATCAAATTTAATTGTATTTTGACGTAGAAAGTAGTAAATCAAACGTGATTATGTTCTTGTAGTGTTTGTTTTATTATGGAAAAATGTAAATCAAGTGTAATTAATTCTCTGTTGTTATAAACTGAATCACTTCTAATTCATTTTTGATCTAGAAATGACAATGGTAGACTATTAGGTTTGTTACTAGAAAGTATGAATTATTAATATGCTGTGAGATTCTTTTATTACAATCACATGTGATTTGTGTGTGAATCACATGTGATTCGTGTGTGAATCACATGTAGTCCATGTAGACTCGCATATGTTCCATGTACATGATCACCTAGAATGAATGGAAGAAACTATAACTAAAAATTCCTTGGGCGATTGAAACAAAGGTGGAGAGAAAGGACATCACCGAATAAATAAAAGAGAGAAAGCACTTCAAGTAAGGGTGTAGCTAAAAAAGAAATGTGGACATTGTGGAGAGAAGACACTGATGGACGCTTGAAAACTTTTTATTTGAGTTTGTTTTTCATTTTCTTTAAAATTTCTGCAATATTATATACGAATTGCTTGTTGAGTTTATTAAATTGTCATATTCTTGAATACAAAACTTTTTACAGAATGCTTAACAATGGTATTTGTATTATGTTTGAATATAAGACACAAGAGCGTACTCAATATTTTTATAAAATGTACCGAAAACAAAACATGTGACTTATAACACATATGTTATCAAATCAAGTATAAATCGCATGCAAATCATATGTGATTCATGTTTAAATCACATGTGATTTATACATAAAACAAATCTGAAAAACAGTTCCTTATTTTCTATGTTGTTATGTATTACCTATATGAATAAATAAGAAACTAAAACAAATATAATAACATACTTGTTTCATTGAATACATCTTTGCATCAACTTTTTGTAATTACTATGGAGTCAATTAAAATAAGATAGATTTAAATATTAAATAAAACTCATTACAAATTACATATGATTTAAACATGAATCACATGTGATTTTGTACACACCAAACCAAACATACAAAATGCACACACTCATTCTCAGTCGACACCTTATCAGTCACATCCTTTTACGTATCAACTACAGACTTCACAACATGACCAATGCTAGGATTAAATTCAGACAATGGCTTTGGATTCAACACTTGATTGCCAGATATAATTGAGTGAACCATATCCTTCGTAAGCCATCCACTCCTAAGAGAACCACTACCAGTAACCATACCCTTACGAACACCTAAAATAAAACAAAAAATAAAAAAAAAATTCATTAGTAACAGACACATATACTTTATGAGTAACTGCTTATATCCAAAATAACACTAATAAATCACATAAACAAATAACATGTGATTTATCACTAAGCAAACAGAACCAAATAAGAAACAAACCACACGTGATTCATCATTTATAAGCAAAAAAAACAACAGATAAGGAACAATGTAAAACAACATATAATACACAAAATAAGCAACATTTACTGTCCTACTACCGAATAAGCAACATTTGCTAAATAAGTAATTCTAGTATACATTCGCCTCAGCATATCAAACAAAAATAAGCAACATCAATTATGCAATACAAACCTTAAAAAACTTAAATAAGCAACATCAACTTACATTGGCTTTACATAGTAAGCTTTTTCGCTCCGCCCCAGTTCAAATGATATGTTGTTAAAATGCATACCGAGTCAAGGTCGGAAACAAGTCCATAAACATTCTTCAAGTTTTCAACCGCCACATATTCTCCTTGTGAAAGCTTGAAAATGTTTTTCTTACGGTCAATAACTTTCAAGCTTGCATCTGGTTGCCACTTACCAATATCACCTTTAAAAGAACACTGTACATTTTAATTACAACCATTATCGTACCAAAAACGCTATTAAATTGAACACCTCAATAAAATTACACCTGTATGGAACCAGCCATTTTTTATTTGCATAAAAAATACAACTACGTGTGATCTATAAAACTAGTGACTAGTAACGAAACCAAAACCATCCATCACAAAACCATCCTCCTTGTTATCATCATCACTATCATTAAACAAATCAAATTAGCAATTAATCATTTACTACTATAAAATAACATAAAAACAATAGAAAATAATTTAAAATTGAGCGTACCTTTTAGGCAAAACTAATTTCCGACCAGACGGTGGCTTCGGAGTAAACTTCGGGTGTAAATTTAAAAAATAAAATGAAATTAAAGTAAGTTATTATAAATTCAAGTTAGTTATTATTAGACCTTTTAAACGGATTTTGAGAACTTTTTTAGTGGGACCAGATGACGATGACGATGACGAAGACGGTGGTGGATCGATGTCCATCGGAGATTCGCCGGAGATCTGGACCATGATGGTGGATCTAGAGTTAGTGTTTCAGTGTGTGAAATGAAAAAATGAAATAAAATGAACAAATGAGATGGGAGTAAAACGACCCTGGTGTTTTAATTTTGAGTGTTATTACAAAAATGCCTCTTGGTAATTAATTATATTAAAATAACAATTAATCTTCACCCTTAGATTTAAAAAGAATAAGTGGTTGAGATATAGTGTATTGTTCTTTTGTTAGATTGTGTTTTATGTTGATCTTTTGTCTTATATCTATATCTTACGCTACGCAACAATTTAGCCTGGGTCTTTCATTGGGCTTATTTTGGCTCATGTCTTTGGTCCGATTTTGTAGTCCACTAAATTTTCTTTTTTAACCCACTAGTGTTCTTAGTTAGCAAAGATCATTAAGAGTGACGCAGCAACATCATAAAAACAATTGACACAATTATTCAAAAAACAATTTCGACACAATGAGTTCTCAAAAAGATAAGTTACCATACATCATCCTTTAACTTATTCAGAAAACAATTTGCCTATACATCTTAAAAATATGAAATCGCCGCAAAGCACGAGCTCTTATCAACCTCCTTATTTAAAAATGAAACTCGGAACAGATAAACTATACACGTTGAAGTACAAATAGTACTATTTACAATTAGTTTAAAACTAAATAGAGATTATAAAGGTCAGAGCTTTTTTTTTCCAGCCTAGGGGTGTTGATCGGTTCGGTTATCGGGTTGTTCGGTTAGTTTGGTTCGATTAGTTCGTTTATTTTTTATTTTTTGATTAACCCGAAAACCGAACCGAACCAAACCAAAATTCAACCGAACCGAACCGAAAACTGAATTTGAATTCGTTTCGGTTTTCAAGTTGACCCGAATTACACAATTTATTTTTTTAAAAAATAATAACTACATAGATATTTAGTAAAAAAAAATTATATCAAACATAAAAAATGTTCTATATATAAAGATAAAATTTTAATGGTTTTCTTATATATATAAATGGGCAAATTATAAAAAAGTGTATCCAACTTGACACCTTTATCTATTGTGTGTGGTGTACTAATTTTTTTGTTAAAGTGTCAATAAACTTTTGAATTTCGACTATTGTGTGTATTTTAGGACCATTTTACCCTTATGTTTCTAAACCAGCCTATTTACCGTGAAGGGTAAAATGGTTCTAAAATACATACAATAGTCGAAATTCAAAAGTTTATTGACACTTTAACAAAAAAATTAGTGCACTACACACAATAGATAAAGGTGTCAAGTTGGATACATTTTTTTATAATTTGCCCTATATAAATATATAAAATATATATATGTATATAAATTCAGTTTTCGGTTTAGACTGCCAAAACCATATCCAACCCGAAAATCGAATTTGTAGTTCGGTTCGGTTTTGACAAATTCGGTTCGGTTATTAGTTCGGTTCAGTTCGATTTCGGTTTTTCGGCTCACCCCTAGTCCAACCTATTTCAAGCCCGGACTTTGAACGATCTGTCTGGGTTAAGATCGAACATTTTAAGAACATAAACATGACATGCTTAGATGTTCAAGTCAATCAAAGAAAACAGTGCAAGTTCATATAAGGATTGGATAATAAACTCCCTTGAAATAATTGCATTTCATGAACCTGTAACTTCCCAAATCGGAAATATACATAAAACTAGAGGGCAATTCCTTATTTTCCCACCTGAACATCAAATGCCATATTTCACCAGACATGCTTAAGAATATAATCATTGTATCTTATGCATTGAAAATTTTATTTACATATGGCATTCTATATCGTTCGGAAATAGAATTTAGTAGAAACGAGCCTCACTTAGGTTTTGACTTGACATCACTACAAAAAGTACGTTTATTCTAATGTAGCATTGATGTCATTAGTTCACCTAAAAGATGACCAAGATACTGAGTTGCTATGAGAATAAGAACCAAGAGGATAACAAGAACCAATTTTTTAATTATATACCAATCTTTTCGAATATACCACTCTTCTCGAATGTGGTTGACCTTGGATGTGACATGTCGGATGAAGACCTGTTGGGAGGGGAGATGTTAAATTATATTCTTGTAGAGGACATATAAACTATTACGTCGAAGCTTTATTGGAGTCACCTTTAAGTAGCTCAATACAGGTGTGACAGACTTCACAGTCTCCATAAGCGCGCTTGATATGAACCTCGAAGTTTTATTGACATACGATGATTTGGATCTCTCCGCAATCTTGTAAATGTCCTCCTGTTTTTTTTTTTAAAACACAAGTGGCACCTTATTAAAAATCAATCATACATCACACCAATTAAAATGAAATGACATGTTCCAAAAGAATAAACTACACCATAGCAAAATTTTAATCGCTTAGTTGATCATCTCAGCAACGTAAATTTATGTATTCTTTATCGAAAATGCAAGAAACATTTCTATCAAACTTAGTATCATATAAAGGTTATTTAAGAAATGTATAAATTTTATTACTCCGTAATATTATAATTTCATTACAGTAATACCACTCGACTTTCTAACGGTGAAAGAAAACATCAAACAAGAAGCGTTTTTATTAAACTATTTCACGATATTCAGTTTTTAACAAATAAAACATAGTTGGGACTTGCAAGTAATGTGCAGACACTCCACGTGACTCTTAGATTTAGGACCTTTGTCTTGTTCAAGCTTTTTAATTCTCAAGATAAAAAAGGAAATATCACAAAATATATTTACCGATTGAGGACCATGGATGATACATCTCACAGTTTTCAACTCCGTAAATGATGAATTCAATTGTGTAGGTCGGCCGGTCTTTCTCCATCCTCTTAACTCTGTAACCATGCAGATATGAGAATGCTTTTCTGGTTGTAGATTAGATTCAATTATAAAAAGAAATATACCTGTATAGTCGACGTTATCACCAACTAATATATTAAACCAAGCAGGAGTCAGTCTGCCAACCTCCATTAACTCGAAAAAATCACGACGACAAAGATAGTACGCTCCTGAACTTAGTTGAAATTGAGACAAATCTCCTCCAAGAGTCTCTACATTTCCTACTTCATCATCCGCGTACACAAGGCTTGCACCACATTCGTGTACCTCCAACCCACTCATTACAATAATAGACACATTAACTTTATCGCCAGTGTCTAACATGTTTCCAATCGGCCAATAACTTAACCATATACCAGCTTTATCAGATTCTGGTTTGCCAAAGACTTTGGGGTTGTACAACAAATCAACACCATTGGTTGTACTGATTTTAGCAAACCATGCCCAATCATCGCCTGATATTATATATCTAAAAGTTAAATCTAATCCTTTGAACCTCCTATTCTTTGGACAAGATGGCACGTCAAAGGACAAAGATGATGACTCTGATATATAATCAGGTTTCATGTTTGGACCCTTTAAGCCTGACAAAGATGTGCTCATTATATCAAATTCGTACAACATCTGTGCAACACAAGCAAAAGAGTTCATCATTCATATACGATTAGTTTGTAGGCAAATATATGGAATCGCTGATGCAGTTATTTGAGAGGGATACAACATACCTGCAGGCCAAGCAAACTTCTACCGATGGTGAGCTCGTCGTCACCAACAAGAGGCACCTCACAGTTTTGATATTCTTTTAGCCACTTCATGTGTCCCAAATCAATCTCATCGAGCTTCGCTATTGGCACCAGTTTGATAAAGCCTTCAATCTCAGACAAAGTAATGCATCCTTCATAGCCAAACTCTTGCAATGTGAAGCGATGTGATTGGAAAGTTATTTTCTCAAGTGACTCACAGTAGTATACATACAATTCTGCAAGGGTACTTGGGAGACATAGAAGCAGTTTCAGTCTTGTGCATAGACTCAAGTCAAGGACCCGGAGGTTTTTCAGATGATCATAACAAGGTAGGAACTCGAATAAACTATTGCATAAATTCAAGTACTGCAAAAATGGTTGAACACTGAAACTCAATGGAAAAGAATCAGTACATTCAAGATTGCAGTCTTTGAGAAATAATCGCTGTAATGAACGTGGGAAAGAAAATTTAGGGTGTTCTACTGTTCCTGGACCCGACGTAGAAGCTTGTTGGGCTGCTAATAATCTTATTGGCTCATTGTTACATAGGTTTTTACATCCTGTCATGTTTAGTAAAGAAAGACTAGTAAGGCCTTCAATAGTTTCACAAACACGAGCCAGATTGTGACAATTCCAGAGAACTAAAGTCTCAAGATTCGGGATCCAAAAAATGTTGCGGATTTCAACTAGATTGTATGAGTCTTTAAGATTTAGAATATGCAATGACTGAAGAACCTGTAGCAAAAGTAACAAGATTATTTATTATTATGTCTAACCATATGTACCATAAAAACTAAGAAGCTAACTAATAATTGAGAGAGAGAGAAAACTGAATTCTATACCATGGGTGGTTCAAATACTTCCAAGTTGCTATAGCTCAAATCTATAGCAACCATGTTTCCCATAAATAAATCAGAGGGTATGGTTTTTAAACGGAGTCCAAGCCAGCACAACCATCTTAAATCTTCAGAAAAGTTCTCATAGGATCCATCAAGTTCCACAAAATTTAGCTGGAGCAATTTTAGGTTATCCATCTTTTTTAGTGCATCTGTCTTGAGGTTTGACGACTGCAGAATGCAGATCAAGTATAAAGAGGGTTAGTAATTGTACATGTATACGTCATATCTAGAAAAGAGCGCACCCAAATTAACCAAAAGTGGTTATCATGTGTCACTATGCCATTTAGACAGCGCGCGCACACACACACACATACACAATCCCTTACCATACGGCCTTTTCATTATAAAAAATTGTCATCTTCCTTTTCGAACTTTTTCAGATATAAACATGTAAAGCAATAAATTCTACAAAATACTTAATATAAATGATTATACCTGAACCAAACAATAGAAGCTAGAAGCTTTTTAATAATATCTATATTACCTTGAAAGCAAACCTCTCTTTCCTCAACATTTGCATGTCAAGTGCCAAACCTTCCATTGCTTCTGAACCCTAGATATATTAAAAAATGGATTTGAGGTAGAATAGAAGAGAATGAAATTCAAAAATAGACCTACATATAAGAACCATATTACCTCTCCTTTGCTCAATATCTTATAAGAGTCACTACTAAGCCAGACTCGACTACGTTTTGAAGGAAACTTCAATGATTCTTGACGCACTATGTTTTTCCCCATCGCTTGAAGCAATCGATGCATCATCAGTTTCTTGTTTGGTGAAATAGAAAGAAGGCATCTGTTGCATAGGGTATTGATCCCAGATATTGCAGAGTAATCATGCTCCATTATCTTTACAACATAATCCATGTCTAAACCAACAAAGAAACAAGCTATATGCAAAAACAACTGCTTCTCAGACTCAAATGGCAATGACTTGTAGCTCGTTACTAGGACACTCTGAATTCGTGAATCAAAATCTGTTTCCAACAAATTCAATTGACTTGTCCAATATAAGATGGTATTGCTATTGGACAGAGAGGAACCCAATACTACAAGTGCCAGTGGATTTCCTTCACAATATCGTACTGCTCGTACTGCAAGTTCTTCAAAACCTTCCATGGGACTCTTGCAACCAAATGCATGCCTGCTTAAAAGCTCTAATGATTCATCATAATTTAACAATTTTATTTCATAAACTTGCCAACTCCATGATGTTGATTTAAACCAATTATTCGTATTTTCTCTGGTTGTTATTATAATCTTGCTTTCTGCATTAATCTTCCCGGTTCCAAGTAAAGTGACCAACTGACTACATTCAACAATATCATCAAGAACAATAAGCGACTTTTTTGTTTCTATTGCCTCCTCAAGCTTATTTGTACCTCGAGAAACACAAGGTATTTTTCTCTTTTTTCCACCTAAAATATCTTTAAGAAGCTGTTCCTGTAGGTTAAGCAAATCATTGGGTCCTTTACATCTACTACCAATGTCTTCGACAAAACTTGCATTTTCAAAACTTCTCCATTTTGTATCGTAGATATACTTAGCCAACGTAGTCTTGCCACTTCCACCCATGCCACAAATTGCTATAATTTCCAGATTGGATTGTTTTAACCAGAACTCTATCTCCTGGTGGTGAGTGGCCATCCCTGTTATATTGGGTGGAAGATAAACATCTTTGTAGCCTACTTTATTGTAAATGGTGTCAACAATTTCCTTTAAGAAACTTGTCTCTGGCCTGCAATAACAAGGATAAAATGAGCAAACTCATGTAATGAACAGATTCTCTGATAATACTCAGTGAGCATATTAGTGAATAGTTAACGTTTCATATGTAAAAACATGTTTGAATTTAATAGATTTAAAGGTTCCCGAAAAATAGAATACCTCAATTCTATAATTTTTTTATCTCACTATGCATTTCTAAACCAATTTTAATCAATATTATTATACTGACAGATTACACGGAATTATATAAATCAAAGCCCATATATAGTTGTGGTAAAGACTAGTATCACAAACTGATGCAAAATAGTTGTGTTTAAATAACTTAATTGTTATTACTCTTAATTACATTAAAAGCAGAGCTCTGGATCAGATTTATCCGCAAAGAAAAATCACAAACTTGCTTAGCTCTGAACCAAACAGTCAAGAGTCAAAATATAATAATGCATCAATAACCATTCAGCTGTTTATTTCTTGATAAAATAGAGGAAATCATCATATAATATCATAGTATTTTTATTAAAAATAATTACTATATAACTTTATAAAAAAAACTAAGAATCACAAAGACATTTCATAAATCTTTCTTGACTGATTGAATTCCAAGAAGCTTACCCGGAAAGAACCATGCCAACCAAATCAGCAACTTCAGTAAGAGCTAGCCTCCACCGGTTCACATTGTGATCGGTCCACCTTGAACATGTTTTAACTTCTATAGCAAAACTATTATTTTGCTTCCGAACATCTGTGGGACCCACGTGATAAAAAACTGGTAGAACAAAATGATTAGACTCTTTCCTTTGCTTGAGGATCAACAAAAGCTCATCAAGGCACCAACTGGAAGTTGCATAGTTTTCTGACAACACAACTATTGAAGCCTTGGATTCTTTAATTGCTCTCTCAATTTCAGGTTTCAGTTCTTCACCTCTGTTGATGTCATCATTGTCCCTAAAAGTACTAATTCCAGCTCGCTTTAATGCATCGTATAGATGATCAGTGAAAGAATTACGCGTATCTTCGCCTCTAAAGCTTAAAAAGACGTCATAGCTGCAACCATTAGCACCAAGAACAGCCATATTACTAGAAGATATAATAACCATTGAAATTATATATGTAATGTTACAAAAAGACAGTTAAGAGGATGTGCTCATATGTAATAAAGAAAAGTCAAATGTCTAGAAGCATACCCCACTAAGCTACAATAGTCAATCAAATGACAAGAGCATATATTTATAAGATAATAGAATGGCAATTGGCATGAAATTGTGCTAATCTCATTATTTTTTATATTAAGCTTATATTTATTTTTTATATTGATATGTAAATGGCAGGTCATTGTGTAGCCATTTTATCCCTTCACCTTGATGCTAAATTTATTTCAGATAAATTCACATGAGGTATACAGTATTTGACATTAGTAAATATTTAACAAAAATGATCATTTGCATTGCATTTCTTGTCTTGATGTCGTTGTATAAAAAGTGTAAGATTATAGTGACTTCCGGAAACAACAAAAGCCGATCATTGTGTAGCCAATGCCTTTAATCCATTGATCTGAAATAAGGTCATGAGTAGCTTGAGGATAGGAAGTTAAACAAGTATGAGGTTTAAATAATTAACTATACAAGTAATGCATGTCGATCATATAATAACAGACTTCCAAAAACAACAAAAGCCCGTACCCCTTGAGAAGAATTTGCAGATCAATCTGAAGTTGACCGACACTATGAAAGAGGCATTAAGAATATGATAAGCTTGAATCTACCACAATCATACTCCCATAGCCCTTCAATCATTCACAATATGATGTAGATCCTGACAACATTGGGAGTTCTAAAAATTCAGAACGCATCTCCAGTGATTTAGGAACTTGTTTCAGCATGACAGCGTGTCCGCTTGAAAACTGTTGAAACTGACGAGCTAAATGGCAAATGGATCAAACGAAATATCCCTACCATAGCCATCTTCAATCTTGTCGAATTCTAAAATCCAAAATTTTTGGTTATCCATCTCTGTGAATGCAAATCGGCATTTGGGTCTTTGATGTCTCTACAAATTTAGCATGAAGATAATTAGCCAAGCCTTAAGATACATTATATCTAAAGTTGATAAAAGGACACCACAGTATTGTGGTATTATGCCTAAACTATTAGAAAGATAACGCATATAAAATATAGAGTAAATTACATCGTTCGTCCTTGTGTTTTGCGTTGACCGACGAGTTTCGTCCTTTGACCGAAAAAATGCACCTTCCGTCCCTAAGTGCGAAACGTTATGTATCATTGGTCCCTCTCTCTAACGGCCCTCACTGACTTTCATTATGTGGTAACACGTGATGGTATTTTGGTCCTTTTGCCCCTCCTTTTGACTTCATCTTCTATATTTATAAAAAGAACCAAACATCCTCACCAACCACAACTCACACTTATTCTTCTTCTTTCTCTCCCAACAAACAGCCATTTGATTCTTTCTTCAAAAAATAAAATTCAAACATCTCATTCTCTTTTCTTTATTTCTACTGATGAGTACAATTTTTTTCACAAAATTTGAAACACAAATCACAAAAATTATCTTTCATCTCTATCATTTACAACAAAATCACTAAATATAAAAAAACACTAATTTCTATACAACAAAGATGGTGAACCCAAATCCGACAATTACCAGATTCCAACAACCAACATATTCCGGCAACTATCTTTCTAAACTCAATTTCACAACCACCACCTCCGTTCATATAACTTTTCTTGCAATAAATGGTTATATACAAACATACGTTAATCAATTTATACAAAAAAACGTTTACAAAACCACACAAGTAAAAAATATTTATAATTAAAAAAACATGCCAACGCATGAAGAGTATAGAATAAAAAAACCAAGCAGCATAACATTAAAGGTTAGGATCTCTTGTTTTAGTATAGAATGAATGTTTGTTCTCTGTTTGTATTAGAAAGAGTTTAGGCCTGTCTTTCCCTTTCTCAAAATTGTTATTTGACATTGTTTATTAATACAATTCTCCTTTGCACCAAAAATAACATTAAAGGTTAGGAACAAGACCAATTGTCAAGTTCAGTTTCATTACTATACATTATTCCTACATTAAACTTGCTACTATTCCTCGTACTGTTGTATCTTTTCTCCATGGTTCTCTCTTGAAATCAACAACACTATCTCCATGAACCAACTTACTCTTTTTCGCGTTGGCTTAACACTAGTAAAAAATCACACACAAAACTACAACCATCACTACCACCCAAACCAGACGGCACTTCCACCTTCACCTAGATCCGCCACTACTACTCAAATCCATCTAGGAACACGACACAATCATAACGTAGTCACTATAACACAAAAACCCATCTTACATCCCAAAACCAAGACTATTTGTATGTTAGGAAGCTTAAGAGATGAAAACATTATTTGAGTTTTATCTCTCTCTAAAATAAAGTGATAATGAAGACAAAATACA
This sequence comes from Tanacetum coccineum, assembly GCA_026074375.1. Classification (NCBI taxonomy): domain Eukaryota; kingdom Viridiplantae; phylum Streptophyta; class Magnoliopsida; order Asterales; family Asteraceae; genus Tanacetum; species Tanacetum coccineum. The sequence continues at coordinate 6,789 of BQNB010118244.1, read as the reverse complement.
ATAATACTGTTTTATTGGATTGGACGAGTGGGTTGTTATTTCATTTGCTTTTAGTTTTTGTTTTGGCTGATATAGTAATGGGTATTTTATATAGTATTAGGGTTTTAAGATGATGTTGGGTGTTGATTTCTAATTAATAAATATGATTTTAGAAGAAATGGTTGATTTGTGAAGTGATGAAGTTGTCGATTTTTATTAAAGTTGGATGATGATTTTAAAAAGTAGTAGATGGAGTGATTGAAGATGGAGAATGAGGAAGAAGAGACATAGAAATGAGTATGTGGAGTGAGAAGAGAAAAATAACCATTTTGCCCTTTTGTGTACATTATGTGCGGTAACGACGGTTAGTGAGAACTGTTAGAGCGAGGGACCAACGATACATATCATTTCGCACTTAAAGACGGACGGTGCATTTATTTTGGTCAAAGGACGAAACTCTGCAGTCAACGCAAACCACAAGAACGAACAGTGTAATTTACTCTAAAATATATATAAACTAGAGAATTCACACATAAAGCAAGTTTGGCACATACATACGGACTATGGACAATGGATTATCCCAGTAGAAATTTCCACATCTGAAAACTATGGGTGCAACTTTTAAGGTCGACCGGTTCTTATCCATCCCTGTATCTCTATAACAATGCAAAATAAATAAAACAAAATTAGAAAAAAGTTATTTAGACCTTTATCCTACCTTAAAATACCAAAAATCAGCTGACAAGAAAAAGGTTACCTGTATAGTCAATTTTATAGCCAAACAAATCCCGAAACCAACTAGGAATTGGTCCATCAACCTCCATCGACTTTAAAAAATCGCGGCGACAAAGATAATAAATATCTGCATTTAGCTTAAATGAAGACAAATCCCATTCTGTGCTATTTCGCCATGTGTCCTTTTCTTCTTCATTATACACAAGGCTCACACCACACTCGATTACTGTCAATCCATTCTCCACAATGATAGACACAGTGACTTTGTCACCAACATCTAATAACTTTTCCGTTGACCAATAGCTCAACCATATAGCAATCTCACCAAATCCAGGTTTGCCAAAGACCATAGGGTTGTATATCCAATCACAACCCTTTGTTGTGTTACTGACTTTTGTAAATATTGGAAACATTTGTTTTTCATTGCTAGATAATGCATATTTGAATGTGACGTTTAAACCTTTGAGTATGTGATTATTATAATGTGGAGGCACTTTAAAGGATAACGATGAGGATTGTGACGTGTAGTCATACGGTATATCAAGATCCATTATGTCTGGAAGAAATGTACTCAATATACCAAATTCATACAGCATCTGCGATAGTAAAATAATAGAATTCAGTCAATCATATGTTGATCGGTTGAGGAGTGAAAATTCGACACATTTACTTATAAATGGGTTGATCCTGGTTATGTTTCATCTCTAATGGGTCAAACAGGTAATAAAATCAATCAATAGGAAACTTGTTGAAAGTCGCCCAAAGTGTATCTTAAAGGCATAAATCTCCATAAATAATTTTTTTTTTTCAAAAATTATAATCCTATCAAAATAATAATGTCTTGTCAACATTGGACACACTTAATGTTTATTATAAAATTTAGATTGCGAGCATGTATTTCCATGTCAATCCGACCAACCCGCTTTGCGACATTTAGCTGATTAAATTTAAAATGGAAGCTTTATGTGCTTGTGTATGCATTTGAGAAAAGAAGAAAGAACCTGTATTTGCCAACTTCTGCCTACTGTGAGCTGATAATCACCAATCAAGCGCATCTCGTGATTTTGATACCGTTTAATCCACTTTATGTGTCCCAGATCTATTTCATCGATTTTGGATATCGGCACCAATTTTATAAGCCCTTCAATTTCCAACAGATTAGTACAACCTTCATAATCAATCTCCCCCAATGTGAACCGATGTGATAGAAATGTTACTTTCTCCAATGACTTGCAGCAAGTAATAAACAACTTTTCTAGCGAACTTGGGAGACGTAGGATGCACTTAAGTTTTGAACAAAAACTTACGTCAAGTACCCGAAGATTTTTGAGATGATTATAATCAGGCAACAACTCGAATGCATTATTGGCTAAATTCAAGTATTGCAAAAGTGATTGGTCATGGAATGTCAAATAGTAATTGTTACGCTCAAGATTGCAACTTTTAAGAAATACCTGCTCTAGTGAGTGAGGAAGAAAAAACAATGGTTGTTGTGGACTCTGCCTACCAAAATTTAAGGCTTTAAAGAGGTGTTCACATCCTATCATATTTAATAGAGCAAGACTCTTAAGCTCTCTAATGGTTTCAGAAACATTAGCCAAACTGTAACAGTTCCAAAGAATCAGAGTCTCGAGATTAGGAAGTCTGGAGATATTGCGGATTTCAAGTAGACTTTGTGATTCTTTGAACTTTAAAATCTTCAGTTGTCTAATTACCTGTTTGAAAAGCATCAAGCTTAAATTGATATATACGAGCCGTATAAATTTTAAACCTGATAAACTGAAAGACCAAGAAATTAAAGAAAATGGAATACACAAGAATACCTACCATGGGTGGTTCAAATAGTTTTAATTTGCTATAACTCATGTCTAAGGCCACCAAGTTCCCCATGAACAACTCGGGTAGGGTTTCTAGATGAAATCCATGCCAGCACAGCCACCTCAAATCTTCTGGAAAATCCTCATAGGATCCAGATAGTTTCACGTAGTTGAGCTGGAGCAGCTTTAGATTGTCCATCTTTGCAACTGAATCCACGTCAAAGGCTGTTGGCTGTGAAGTTTATAATCAATATATTACTTGTTTAAAATGGAGTAATTCACTAATTTTTAGTCCTCCAGGGCTCCAGTATTACCATATCATTCTTCTCTTCCCTCACCATTCGCATGTCAAGTGTTAAACCTTCTATAGTATCTGAACCCTAATAGAAAAAATAATGAAAAGAATACAATGTTAGTTGAAACAGAGAGATATTAAACAATCTTAATATATACATAAAATATTAAAGGTGGCAACTTCAACCCATCAATTTGCTAATGGGTCAAATCGGGTTACATTTCATCTCTATCAGGTCAAACGAACGGGTTAAATAACAAAAAATAGTTTACAAGGAAACGACTCAAGTCCAAAGTCGCCTGAATTACTTTTTTATTGCATAAACCTTCAAAATCATTTTATTAATAGTTTATATCAGTACTGAGATAGAATAACATTTGTAATCATAATTGGCACACTGATTTATCAACATAATTGACAAGTGTTTCAGGTCAAACCTCTCCGTGTCTCAACAAAGTGTAAGACTCCTCGTTGCACCAGACTCTACTTCTATTTCCAGGGTTTGAGGGTGATTCTTTCTCCACAATCCTTCTTGCCATGTCTATTATCAACCCATGCATCATCAATTTTTTGCTTCGTGAAACAGTAAGAAGGCATTTGTTGATTAGGGTTACAATCCCAGCTGTTGCACAATAATCAGGCTCCAATATCTTCACCACATAATCTTCATCTTCTCCGACAAAGAAACAAGCAATATGCAAGAACAACTCTCGGTAAGTAAAAAATGGCAAATACTCATAGCTCATTTGGAGTATACCTTCTATTCTATGATCAGGAGGATCTTTTTCTAATACTTTCAATGTGTTCATCCAATATTCTATGTTATTTCTTTTTCGTGAGTCTCTGGCATTAACAAATAAAGAACCCAATAACTTAAGAGCCAGTGGATTTCCTGCACAATATTTTGCTGCTTTTAATGCGAGCTCCTTGAAACCTTCCGTGGGAATCTTGGACCCAAATGCATACCAACTCAAAAGCTCTAATGATTCATGCTCGTTCAATAACTCGAGTATGTGCTCTTTACACCTACGATATGTAGAGCCCAACCATAACTGTATAGTCGCAACTGAAAGCCTGCTTGTTATAATTATCTTGCTTTCCGTATTAATCTTTTCCATTCCAAGTAAAGCTTCAATTTGCTCTTTTGTATCAATGTCATCAAGAACAATAAGCACCTTTTTGTTCTGTAACACCTTTTGAATCTGAATTTTATACCAAGTAACATCGAGTTCTTTTTTCTGGTCCTGCAAAATGTCCACAAGAAGTTGCTCCTGTAATGTGCACAAACCATAGGGTTTTTCACAGATTTTTCCAATGTCTTCTAGGAAACTGCTGCTCTCAAATTTTGGCAAGTTGCAATCATATATATATTTGGCAAGTGTTGTTTTTCCACTTCCTCCCATGCCACAAATTGCAAGAACCTCAGAATCTCGCACATCTTTCACCCAAAAATTGATATCTTCAGCTCGAATTTCCATTCCAGTTAGATGTGGTGGAGTAGAAACTAATTTAAGACGCAGCTTGTTGCTAACTGTATTTACAATATCAGCAATGAACTTCGTTTCAGGCCTGAAATAGGAAATTGGGCATGTTCACGATATGACATTAAGCTATACCCATAAAGACAAGACATTAAGCTTGTTAAAGAGAATCAATGTCGGCTATTTGTTCGTCCCATACTAACTCCCCACATCAGGTAAATAGAACGCAATCGCATAATCATTTTTCTAAAAACGAAGTAACAGAACTCATCTATGAACAACACGAAATTGAAAGCCATTCACGTCGCATATGAATTACTATAAGGGGGCAGTAAATAGCAAGAAACAGGCATGTATATTAGACGCAGGAGAATTAAACTCTGCTATTATTCACATGAATATTAGGATGCATGATGCATCAGCTGTATGACATCTAACAAAGAGGCATGTAAAATTATGATGCAATAATGATTAGCCACTTCCCTATTTGTTAAGGTTAATGTTACAGCTTTTAGTTAAGGACTTAAGGTTAACAAGTATCGCAACACCTCCCTATTTTGAAAGATACCGATTCAAATTTACTTATTTCGCTATTACATACATCACAGGATATTGGTGGTACAGATAATAATCCACATGTTTTCTTAATTTTCAATGAATTGCCAGATCAAACATCTAATCCTATGATATATATTCAGCTATATAAAATTCAACGAAAAATAAAATTGAAACAATTTGGTTAGTGAAGTGGAGTTTAATGGGCGGTCAATCAATGCCAAATTGAAGAGAAGGTTTATCCCGTTAAGTGAAATGCCATCAATCTTCTTCAAATTCAACTCCGGTGAACCTTGTATCGTGGATGCTATATTATTAAATAATATATCCAATTAAAATGGAAGGAGGAAGCAATTGGCAATCCTTTCCAAGAGTTGAAAAAATTTTCATTTGGACAAGTTTCTTATAACAACAACCGTTCAAATATAAAAAATTGTGCGGTCTAAGCACTAAACAAAACTTAAGTTAGCAAGGCCATCTATGTAAGTTTGCGGTCTTAACTTTTAACTACGCCTCTACGAGTAATAGACAAGGGAGGAACTAAGGGCGGGCGGTTTGATGGAATTTCTTTCGTAGTACTACTAATTTTCAAAAAAATCTCCAATTTACATAAATTCACCCGTTCCAAATGAAATTGCGTTTCTAACTTGCTTAGTTAATCCATGAAAATGTCTAAATAAACTCATACTTTAATACAGTTCAAAACAATATGTGCACGCAGTCACTTTTAGACTCCTTGTACGTGATTGATAACAGAGGCGTTTGCTCTCTCAACTTAATCTCCAATCACAAACTCGCGCTATAAATCATATACTAACTTAGCTAACACATATATGCATTACCAATCAACGAAACAGAATACGTACCCCGAAACAACCATTCCGCTTAAATCCGAAACTTCCTTCAACGCCTCCTTCCACCTCTCCACTTTATAATCCCCCAATTTCACATCACTCACTTCAAATTCATTCTTTAAATTCCCAACACCAACGTGATAATAAACAGGTATCACCAAATGAAAAAACCTCCTTCTTCTTTCCATAATCATTACAAGCTCATCAAGACAGGAACTCGAATTCGCGTAGTTTTCGGATAATATAACAATTGAAGCCTTGGATGAGTTAATTACTGTTTCAGTTTGTGAAGTTGAAAAGTCAGTTGAATCGTTGTTGTTTCTGTAGGTTTTGATACCGGATGAGATTAAGGCGTGGTAGAAATGATCGGTGAAAGTGTGACGCGTGTCTTGGCCGTTGAAGCTGAGGAACACGTCGTATTTGGTTGTTGTTGGTGGTGATGATGACGTGGAAGCCATTGAAATGAGATGAGTGTTGGAGATGATTTTGAAGAAGGTGAGAAATTTAGGGGTGGTGGTCAACTAATCACGGTCAACTATGTTGTCTCACGCAAATTTTAATCTTTTTTATACAAGGAAAATGAGTTTGGTTAAAAATTATTAGAAGGTGTTGTTTGTTTTTTACAAATATTTCTTAGAGCATTGATATTTATGCCTACATAAGAGACTTAAAATTAGACCTAATTCATTCATTTCATGTCAAGTGTATTACATTGATTCTCTCTTATACTTTTTCACCAATCACTTTTTGAAATACACCAATCAAATCTTTATGTACATATTTAGGTTCATGTAATAGGCATACAAATCATTTTTCAATTTCTTAACAGCGTCTTAATCTGACTCATTCAAACGCGATTAAATATTTAAGTCACTAAGACTGTTTATTTTTTCAAGTCATTCAGATGCAATAGGCAAACAGTATTAAGAGCGTTTGTTTTTTTATTATTAAGAGACAGTAAGAGGCATAAACCTCTTACTGAACTTGATGTGAAGAGTCTTAACACCTCTTAATGTCTTTTTCTTTTATTTTTTTGTACTTTGTTATGTTTTTTTAGAGAGAATTGCAAAAAT
>BQNB010118243.1:0-14670 GCA_026074375.1 Tanacetum coccineum | reverse complement strand
GTTCATTGGGTCACTTGTTCAACCGGTTAAACCGCCGGGTCAAATCAGTTCTATAAATATGTATATTTTTCATATATATTTAATATGTAGTTTTGTATATTCACATAGTTTATTTTACATTCAATTAAACCGATAAAAGATATCGAGTTTTTATTTATTAGCTTTAGTTTTTAGCTTACATATATAAAAAATTATAGCAAAGATTTGCAAAACAATTAACTTATGATTCCAAGTTCTAATAAACTATTACTCGTATATCACAATATTAGTTGGTATTTTAGATTAGTTTTTAACTCTATTATACTAACATTAGTCATCGTCATTTTTTGTTGTCAATTAAACTTAAAAAGGTTTATGAAAAAAAATTGCTAAATTTTTAAGAAAGAAGTCATGACTCGGCCGGGTTTATCAAACCGGGTCAACGAAAAATCGGCGGTTCAATCCGGTTCTCAAACAAGCAAAAACCGGTCACATCCGGCCTGACCTCCGAGCCGGTTCACGGGTCAACCGGTTCAACCAGCCGGATCAACCCGGGTTTTGAAACATTGCTTTAGACCTTTATCTTCATGTTATGTTTTAGAAACTCAAAGTAATTAAATACAAGAAAGACTAAAGTGCAACATTGGTCCCCAAACTATTCATGATTCTCGCATTTAGTCTTCTTTACTATGGAGTATTTGTTAGCGTTGTGAGTCGCCAAAGTCTCCCAGATTCTCAATCTTGGTCCTTTTTGCGTAACGCTTGTTAGTTTTTTCGTTAACCTAAGGGCATTTTGATCTTCACTTGTTTTCTTTAAAAATTAAATAATATACAAAATATAAATAAACATACCCATTCACTACCACAAACCCTACCGACCTCACACCCTCTTCTTTAACCCACCACCACTTCAACCACCCACTGCCACTTCAACCACCTACTTCCACCTCAATGAATAGTAAATCAAACCCGAACACTAGAGTTTGTTGAGATGCTTGAAAGAATAGGCTATAAAGTATAGATGCTATTAACATAAGTTGTCAATGAAGTGGTATCCCATTGTTGTCAATGTAAGAATAGGCTTGTGCCCGTTGCCCTGGGTTTTAAAAAAAGCGCGATGCGCACCGAGCCGATAAGGGTCAAAAAGGCGAGGCGCGAGGCGAAAGCGCGCACATCACGTACCTGAGGCAACATTTTTATAAAAAATACTTGTAAATTATATATAATACACAAAACATAGTAATACCACATTTAATACCAAGTTTACGATCAAAAGATATCATGGATTTTCATAGTTAACGATTCCACTCGTTAAAATATATAAATATCACCAAAAGGATTTTGAAGTGTTATCATTTTTGAATAATTAAAAGCAAATCAAACGCATCAATTGAAAGCTTTGTGTCTCTAAATCCTCCAAGACTAAACTAGAAGTCATTTTCATCATCCTTGTCATCATCAACATCAATCCCGAGCTCCTCATTGACCCCGCCATCTTCGAAAATTCCAATATCCTCCTCATAATCTTCATCCACCAGCCCATATGCTTTAGAACCAGGGATAGAGGTACGAGCAGCCCCTTTCCCTTTTGGAGCGCTTGTTCAACCTACGCTACCTCTAGATGTTGAAGCTCTAGTAGTATAAGTTGGCTCAGATGTACCAGATGCTATATCAACACCAGCCCAAGTTAAATCATCATCGGCATACACAAAGTTAGTAGCAGGTTCTTCTTCGCCATCCATATGCCCCATCAAACACTCATTACTTTCATCAATATCTTTCAAAAGAATAGGATCAGCCGTGTCAATTCTTTTGCATCGACAATCTAAAGCACGATTGTATTTGACAAACACCATGTCATTTAATCGGCCTTGTGCCAATCTGTTTCTTTTCTCGGTATGAATGTTGAAAAACACTCCAATTTCTCTCACAGCCCGTGGCGCTACAAGTGAGGCTCAACACACGAATAGCAAACTTTTGTATGTTTAGAGATGATGACCTATATGCAACCCACAAGTCTGTTGGAGCTTTTGTACTCCTGTGTCGTATTTCCATGGGATCTCCCAACATCCTCACTTCTTTTTGGTATAAATCCAACTGGTCGGCAATAGCATCTTGAATTCTTAAATTCGGAACCAATCTACGGATGCAAGCATTTAAACCAGTCCTTATCTCCTCACAGTGTACATTTTTTGGCTTATCATAAAACCATTGAGGATTTAAGAAATGTACAGCCGCATGTAAGGGATGTAAGGCATGTGGAGTTGGAAAACCCACCTTCGCTCAATAATCTCAAAGGCTTTCCTATAATGCACTTTTTTATTTGCAAAAGAATCGCTAATGGTCTCTTTAAGCCTATCCACCGCCTCATAGATATATCCCATGGCAGGCTTTATATCCCCATCAATGATTCTAAGAACCTTTACAAGAAGTCATGTTAACTTAAGAGAATATGCAACATTTCTCCAAAACCTATCACTTAAAATAGTTCTCACCATTTCCTTTCACGTCATCTCTTTTGACCATTTGCTATTAACCCAATCCTTAGATGTGATCATTGTTTGCAAATTGTTTCTTTGCTTGTGTAGTTGTGCAAGAGGGATGAAAGATGTTGCAAATCTAGTAATTGAAGGTCTATCCAAGTTTCTTTGATTTATGAACCTTCTCATCATGTTAACAACTCCAACATGGTTATATATATAACCATTCATGAACATCACCTTTTTCAAACAAGACTTAACCCTTTCAAGATTTTCTATATCATCAAACATAAGATCAATGCAATGAGCCGCACTTGGAGTCCACATAGCTTCCAACAACCTTAACATAGTTTGACGCATTATCCGTTACCACTTGAATGACATTCTGCTCTCCTACTTTATCCACCATATTTTGAAGCATTTTAAACAATGTGTTAGCATCTTTTGTGACATCCAAACATCTAATGAACACCGAACCTTTTGGAGAGTTTACCAAGAACTTCACAATATCTTTTTGAACAATAGAGTCACGCCATCCATCAGAAAGTATAGAACAACCTTTGATGGCTCATTCGTTCTTGTAATTCATTATATTGTTTTCCGTGTCTTCTACATCTTTTTCGAGTAAAGGAACTCTAAGCTCATACATGCTAGGTGGCTTAAACCCCGGGCCAAATTAAGCAACCGCTTCCATTGTAATGTGAAAGCTATCATAGGTAGCCGCATTGAAAGGAAGCCCTGCATCATAAAACCACTTAGCCATCTCTTTACAAGCATTGTTCCGTAGCTCCTTTTTACACACCCTATTTATCGTTTGTTGTCTTCCTTCTCGTTTCACACTTTGTGGTTTCCTAGAAAAGTACTTGCTCATTGGACGCATATGTCTTGGCATCGCTTCTATGGATCCATAAGTGACATGTCAGGAGCTAAAGGGATGTTTCTGGGAAGGCCACACTCAAATTAATTTGAGTAATAACGTAAACAAAAGTAATTGATATACTCAAATTTAATTCAAGAAAATAGAAAGTGACCGGCATGAGTTGTTTTCTTCCATATTTGAGCATATATGTACTTAATTTCAACAATAATTCAACAACAATCCTCCAAAGTGACAAGCTATCATCATCACCCTCTAATTTCGACAACATCAACCTACTCACAATAGCCTAAAACATCTACATAACGTGACGTTAAGTTATATATGTTATCGATCCAAAACAAGTGATTTCAATTAGGAAGTAAGCCAACCAAAACAAGTGAGTTAGAAATGTGTGTCCTAACTAAGATCCTTCGTTGCCACAACCATGGACATTCGTAGCCTCGCTCTGTTATGACGATTGGTGTGATGAAAACAATAGAAGACCAAAATGCTCTTGGGCTAACGAAAAAACTAATGAGCGTTACGCAGAAAGGACCAAAGGTGAGAATTTGAGGGAATTTGGGGACTATGAATGCTAGGAATAATAAAAATGCTAATATGTGAGAATTGACGATACTTTAGGGACCAACGTGATATGACCCGTTTTAGACGAGTTTACATCCAGCGCAAAATCAAGGGACCAAATTAAATATTATTAGTCAATGGTCAATAGTTTATCTTTGGAAGCAAGTAATCTGCTCCCTATATAAGGAGGGGATTTTCTTAGGGTTTGGGGCATTGGGGATTTCTTGTTTTATTTTCTTTTTGTTCTGTAGGATTCACTTTTGTTAATTTATCTACAAGCATCCGACTACGGTTGTTTGTTTCAATTTACCGTTATCAATTTGATTCCTATCAAATTGGTATCAAAGCAGCAGCCGTTCTTGCGTCTGTGGGTTGTTGATTCGAGATGTCGAAAAAAGTGGTCAAGGTCGAAGCTGATTTGGCTCAATTTAAAGCCGATGTGGCCGCTAATCAAGAACATAATAAACAACTTGCTGAAGAAACCAAACAGCGACTCGATGAAATGAAGGAGGAGATCGATAGGAATACGACCGATTTTGCTGAAGTGAAGCTGTTATTGAAGGCGTTACAGCCTCCTACTACAGCCGCTGTCCCACCGCCACCAACCTGTGGTTTTTCCACGCAGACATCACCGAACACTAGTTTTGCAACCCAACCTGTGCTGACCGGCAGCTACACCGCCTATGTGCCACCTACCGGTGGGATTGTTTTCCCAACAGCTCCACTGGTCAACCCTACTGCGCCACCATCAGCGGCTTATACCAGCTTTTTGGGACTCCGTTTCGACTCGCAAGGATTCCCAATTCCACCATAGGAGACTTATGGTAACTATCATCAGCGACCACCCGTAAGTAACGAGGGAAGTTTCCAAAACTTATCACATGTTTCAGGGGGTATACCGAGTGGGGTATTTACGGGACCAATTCCACCAATAACGCAAGGCATAGGTTTTGACCGAGGATGGGGCAGGGAAACGACTTTCGTTTACGGAAGTTAAAGATGCCCCTCTTTGATGGTAATGATGTGTTTAGATGGGTGTATCGGGCTGAAATATTTTTTGATGTTCAAAAGGTTAATGCTTCTGAGGAAAGATTAACAGCGGCGGTGTTATGTTTAGAGTGACCCGCATTGGCATGGTTCCGATGGACTGACAATATGACACCTTTCCGGGGCTGGGAGGAGTTGAAAAGATAATTGTTACATCATTTTCAGCCCTCACAGGAGGGAAGTTTATACGAACAATTCCTTAACATCAGCCAGCAGGAAGGATCTACTCGGGAATATATGGCCTTATTTGAGAAAATGGCAGCCCAGTTCGTAGGGATACAGGAGGAAATACTGGAGGGGACGTTTATCAAGGGCTTGAAACCAGAATTGAAGACCGCGGTTAGAACCCAACAGCCAAAAGGGGTTACTAAAGCTATTCAACTCACTTTGCTAATTGATGAAACTAGGTCAGGGGGTGAATGGGGCAAGTCATCGAATTCCCGATTGGGTAGTCGGACAGGAGGGGAGGTACCACGACCAACCGCGTCTCATGTCGGGGACCCGAATTCAAAACTTGTTGCGGGGGCAGCTGGTGAACCGCCCTTCAAACGTATGTCAGAGGCTGAATTTGCAGATAAAAAGGCTAAGGGGCTATGTTTTCGTTGCGATGGCAAGTTCACACCAGGTCACAAATGTCCGGTGAAATCTCTACAGGTTATGGTGATCTATGATGGGGAAACCAATGATGAAGAGGAGCACGAGCCAGCACAGTTGGAAGGGGTTCGAGGTTATGATGCATGAGTTTCTTTCTTTCCACCTTGAGGACAAGGTGGGTGTTGGGGGGATGATATGACCCGTTTTAGACGAGTTTACATCCAGCGCAAAATCAAGGGACCAAATTGAATATTATTAGTCAATGGTTAATAGTTTATCTTTCGAAGCAAGTAATCTGCTCCCTATATAAGGAGGGGATTTTCTTAGGGTTTGGGGCATTGGGGATTTCTTGTTTTATTTTCTTCTTGTTCTGTAGGATTCACTTTTGTTAATTTATCACAAGCATCCGACTACGGTTGTTTGTTTCAATTTACTGTTATCAATTTGGTTCCTATCACAACGGTGCACTTTAGTCTACAAGAAATTACATATTATCTAAACCAAGGGACTAAAAATGCAAAATGGACATGTAAAATTCAATACAAGAATTACATATCATCTTCCATTCATACCTTAAGATAATAAAGATAATATATTATTGATTGTGGTTTTTGGTCTTTACATAATGAATATTGGCTATGTATTTATACTAAATACATAGCTTAATAAGTATGCAATGCAAACCACCCAAACCCACAATTAGGTTTGAGCCGAATAAGTCAACAGTCAACAATCAAAGTTGACGGTCAACAGTCAACAGTTAAATTAACATAACTTAGCCATCTAATACTCCCCCGCAGTTTGAACGGCAGACTTTCGAACGGACAAACTGAAACATATGTTGAAAGCCGCTTCTTCTTTTCTTCTATCATCTTCTGCATCTTCTTTGTTGTTTCTTTGAGAGTAAGCATAACTGTATTTTACGGCATAGTAGTTTATTGCTTGCGGCTTCCTCTTTTGTGTGACGATTTTTTTTACGTCATGGCTTATGTTGCCTTTAGGTAGGAGCAACAATTTTACGACCAACAATTTGCGAAAAACAACAATAATCTCTGGCGGTAAAACAAAGAGCAATGATGATGACAAAGATTTTGTTGATTGATGGCTAAATCAATATATATGAGAAGTGTTATGACGGCTAAAGTTTTTTTTTCTAGGGTTTGTTTATTTGGATTGGATAAGAAGACTATTAAAACACGAAATTATAAAGTGAAAGAAAGTAAATAGATCGGGATCCCTCCGAATCATCGACGAGTAGCCGATGACCGAAGGACAACTATTTGTTGGTGGATCTAACCTAAAGCTCGGATACCGTGTAAGATAATAAAGATAATATATTATTGATTGTGGTTTTTGGTGTTTACATAATGAAGATTGGCTATGTATTTATACTAAATACATAGCTTAATAAGTAAGCAATGCAAACCACCCAAACCCACAATTAGGTTTGAGCCGAATAAGCCAACAGTCAACAGTGAACAATCAAAGTTGACGGTCAACAGTTAAATTAACATAACTTAGCCATCTAATAATAGTTGACAGTCAACAGTTAAATTAACATAACTTAGCCATCTAATAATACCAACACTTCTCTCAAAAGACTTTCATCCTTTTGATTAACTGTAACTGTTCTTCTTATAATACTCTTGATATAAGTATCGTTCCAATGGGCTATATAGATGACTTGACCCAAAAGTAATTAGATCTCATTTGATATCACTTGTTTAATAATAGTTTCATATTGTATTTCTTTCAGCTTATTGTTCATGATCAAAAATTTTAAACATTTTGTGTGGTTATTGTTATTCTATACAAAGCATTACAAGTGATTTACTATTTATTATTAAGGCGTGAAGAATAATATAATCATCTTGTTAGATTGAATTACGAATCACACATTTCTATGAGACGCGTTTACTCTAAAGAAAACTTTTTTACAAAGTATTAGTGAAACATTTCACATTGTTTAGTATAACGATATTGCTTTGATGAAAATCATTTGTACTTCAACGTGATTTCACTGTCGTTGTAGTGTAGATTAGGCCTACGTCCTACGGACCTGTCATTGAACCCAAGCGATCTTCAACATGTTAATGGAACTACGCAAGATACACTTCGTATGGTATGATGAGGTGTTATTCGTAGTGTTGTAGTAGCGAAGATATTCCGAAAATGTTGTATGGTATGATATTAATACTTAGTACAAGCAAGTAAGGTATTAATTCTGTGGATGAGATGATAGTGATGCCAAAAGGAGTAAGTGATAGATAAGTCATCATATAAATATAGACTTGGGAAAAGCCAGGTTTTGTGAATACGTTATCTTCTCAAAAAATTACTGACTTCTTCATCATGGTGGTTTGAGGGATACTTTCTAAAAAAATACTTGAGTGCAAGTTAATTGAAAGACCCAAAAACACGAGGGATTCAGGATTATCTTATTATGATGCCAACCTATGTGGGAGAAACAAAAAAGAGTTACGCAATAAGCGTTGCTTAAACATGAATTGTTAAATAGAACAGAGGTGGATAAATGGAAAGAAGCTTTATCCACGGCAGCTGATCTGTCTGGATGGGATCTCCAGGACATGACAAATGGGTAAATTTCTTATATTGTGTATTTTGTTTTTTGTATGCATGTTGCTTTCTTACAACTAATTAATCTTGTACTTTTCTTTTCAACAGGTTTGAGTCCAAGTTCATCAATAACATCTCCAATGACATATTCAAAGTTACAACGATGTGACCCCTTATACATGTATGGTTAGAGAACCTTGTTGCATAGACATTTCCATTCGACAAATTAACTTGTCACTGCTTTGTAGGGTCAGATAATGTTAACATGATTGAGGAAATATCGGTATCAATATAATGTAATAGGACAAAGACTACTCTTGCCAAAACTATTATTTTTTTTTTTTATTTATAACTTCGTGCATACCCACTTTTCTGACGCAAGTCGCTTTTTTGTGATGAGTCCAAATAGTCGAAAACGGCATGAGCCCTAACTCAAAGTCCAATGCCCAAATGATAGGTAGTATCCTAAAAACAGAAGAGATCTAAAGATACTTCAAAGTGTTGGTGAAGGAAACTATGGTAAACTAAAAGCAAAGGATTGCGTGTAAGCGGCATCACTTCTTGTTTTTGGATATGTGAATAATCTAGTGGGGCAGTTAGATAAGCACTCGCAGGTTCACCTATCATTGAGGTTTTCTCCCTGGAAGTCTTATTATTTTCACCGGTAAAGACAAACAATTGCTAAGGTCTCATAAAGTGGATGAAATTTATGAAATGGAGACTTTAGAGGATTGTAAAGCTCTTGAGCTCTTTAGTTTATATGCATTTGGGAAAAGGCATCCTACAGAAGATTTTGATGAAACTGCTTCCCAAATTGTGAAATATTTGCAAGGGCACCCTTTGGCTCTCAAAGTTTTTGGTCAGACTATTGTAAATGATAAGTCTGCTTCTCATTTTTTGGAAAAGTGAGTTGGATAGATCACTCAATACATACCTAATACAGAGATAGTACCAATAAACTTCGACATGTTCTTGATAGCTTTGGCCATCTGATCAAAAAGAATGTTTCTTGATACGATATCATTTGCCTATTCTCATTGGTGATAAATTCAAAGATGTTTGATGCAAGTGTACTAGACAGTCGTCATTGAGCGACTAGCAAATGCTATTATTGAAGTCCTAGCTGTCATAAGTACCTATCATAACTGCTATCTTCATATCATATTCACGCTCTTTCAAATGCATGAATAGATTCATAGAGCACTTGGAGCAAGTGGAAAATTATCGTGAAGAAATCAGGCACAAATCACACTAAGAATTGTGGATTTTTCAGGCAGAATCACAAAAGATTGTGGATTTCATCAGAGGATTACGATGTACTGAATGTAAACAAGGTATGAGTATAAGCAATTTCCTTCATTGATTTCTTTTTAATAAAAGAAAGTACAATCTGATGATCGTTTATTTTATATAGGTAACCGAGGAAGTTGAAGTTCTAGTCCTTTTGTTAAATAAAAACGGTCAAAATATTCCCATAGATGGACAAGCTCTTACACGTATGAAAAACTTGCGGATCCTAAAAATATGTTGTCCGAAAGTCGAAGGACGTTGGCAGCCATTTGCATTCTCTGGAAGACTGGATTCGTTGTCCAATAAATTACGGTTGCTTTATTGGCATGGATTGCCTTTAAAGTTCTTACCTTCAAATTTTTATCCAGAAAACATTGTTACCATCGACCTATCGTACAGCCACATAAAACATCTTTGGACAACACCTAAGGTCTGATATAATTACTTTATCATATGTTATATTTCCTGTTTACACCTAAGGTGTCTAAAACTTGTGCTTTTCGTTTTTGTTGTCAGTGTTTTATGAGGTTAAAAATCATGAAGCTAAGTTATTGTTGTTACCTAACAAGTACCCCCGACTTCTCAGAGATTACAAATCTCGAAGAGCTAACTTTTGAAGGCTGTGAGAACTTGGTTAAACTTCACCCCTCTATTGGAACGCTTAAAAAGCTGGTTGTCTTAAATATGAGAGACTGCAAACTCCTTAAGAGTTTCCCTTCCAAACTAAAAATGGTTTCTCTTCAAATTCTGATTCTCTCGGGTTGCTTAAAAATAGAAAAACTTCCTGAAGACTTAGGCAGGATCAAAAGCTTAACAGAGCTTTATATTGACCGAACTTCCATTACAGAACTTCCTTTGTTTGGTCAAGAAGAGAGTATCCAGTCTAGATGGTGGACTTCAATCACTGCTCCTTTTGGTTTACTAAGTAAACAACAACATCCCCAAAGATCACTTTCATTGGCAGGTTTCCATATGTTAAAGTCTCTCAATTTCAGCTACTGCAGTTTATTACAAGTACCTCAGAGCATTGAAGGCTTATCATGTCTAAAGGAACTAAACTTGGAAGGGAACCATTTATTAGAAGTTCCTGAGAGCATAGGAGGCTTATCATGTCTAAAGGAACTAAACTTAGACGGGAACAATTTATTACATGTGCCTGAGAGCATTGGAGGCTTGTCATGTCTAGAACGTCTAGACTTAAAAGGAAACAATTTTACTAGCTTGCCTGGAAGTTTGAGTCAACTTTCTGATCTTAAAAGGCTTGATCTTGGTCATTGCGAGAAGCTGGAAGTGTTGCCTGAAATTCCACATAGCCTAAATCTTCTTTATGCATCTCACTGCACCTCCTTATGCTCACTTGCCGGATTAAACCCAACCATGATCCACAGGTCCACTTATCTCAGCAATTGTCCAAAATTGTTTAAGATTCTTGCCATTGATACCCAGGTGTCATCGGAGACTCAATGTCTCGACTCATCTATAACTTCCCAAGGCTCTACAAACCAATTTTCTTCTTTCCTTCAGTATGCGGGTATCCAGAATAACAGATGTGAATTCTTTCGTTTTACCGGAAGTCTTGTTGAGAAAATGGATATAATGTATCATGGAAATAGCATCCCAGAGTGGTTTACTAATAAAAGTATGGGAAATCATGTAAAGGTTGAATTGCCGTCAGATTGGTGCTTCAAAAAGTTTAGGGGGTATGGAACTTGTCTTGTTTTTAAGAGAAAAAAGCTTGGCTATAGATTTATTAGATCCTCTGTAAAGAACTTTGATGGAGCTTATTTAGATAGTTGCTTTCTGCACTACCATCGAGAATATTTTAATGGTAAGCCAATAAGAATCAATGAATCGTATATGATATGGTTGCTTTATACAAAGAGTTCCATGCTATCAAAGAGTTGGAAGGAAGCAAAGAATTTTGTAACATTTTGTTTCGAAGTGAATGAAGAAATTGAAGTGAAGGAGTGTGGAGTAAGACTTGTTTGTGATGAAGATTTAGAGCAAGATACAAACTTGAGTATGTTCGGAGACCTCCTATCTCTATCACAACATGGTGGGGCCTTGTACTTTTCTGGGCCGTTTGTAGGAACCAACTGGTCGTGGTCGTCCAATAAAAAACCATAACAAAAGTGTTTTATTTATATTGTTAGCCACAAATGATGCTCAAGTGTAAAACTATATATTTTGATTTATTTGTTACCCACCAGGTGATGAAATGTATACAAGTAGAAATCATTCACTCATTGTCGGTAACTATTACTCTTTGGCTTGTTTGTAGATTTTTTTGTGGTTTTCTGGCGGATTAAAAACATATATAGTGTTTGGATCTGTAGTTGCGATAAAATATTATAACCAATCAGACGCATCAACATTCCTAGAACATAACAATATCGTATCACCAAAAACATAATTTGATGTTTGTCTTCTTCTGTTGAAAACAACATAGCATAGTTAATTAGTTATGAGGTTACAAATTGTTCTGGAAAAGTTACTCGGTAGTATGTAATCAGTACCAGAATCAAAGAACAGGCACATCCCTGGAAGCTAAAAAAAAAACTTAAAAATTAGATTTTCACAATCATGGTTGGGAGAATATAATTCCAAAGATCTTTTTCAATAACAACTTCATCTTTTAAGTAAAAGTGACGGCCATCGTGTGAAAACGGGTCAATTTTTGCAAGTCCAAGTGAAAACACGGGAGGTCAAGTTGGGTGACTAAAATACTTGTAAAATTTAGCTTGTGTTTTATAAATAATGTGTTTATAATGATTACAATAACTATAAACTTTACAATGTATAAATCTCTAAATAAAAGGACGTAGAAGGCTTATGACTTTCGACCCATTTATCCATTTGCCAGCACCCCTTATAGCTAACTCTTTTACCCGTTTCAATAGGACACAACAAATATCAACCCATTCATAAGTAAATGGGATGATATTGCCCCCCTTTACTGATGTTAGTGATCAGGAAAGACACTGTTAAAAGTCACACACTTTGTGAATATGAGGAGTTCAGGGGTGGTAGAGTGGTCGGGTTAGGTAACTTGTCAGGTCAAAAAGGGTTTGATTGGGTTGCGAAAGAACACTTTCTGTTGCCAAAGAACACTTGTTCCCCACATTTTAAAGTATATGTGTGTTAGACAGATTACAAATATTATATCATTACAATAAGAACCTAACTTTTTACCAAAAAGATTTAGTAAGTTGCATTCAGTAACAATTTATTTTGGGCAACATCAGACCCACGTGACCTGGTTCCTTCTAAGCAGATTTTATTTTACCCGTTTGACTTGTTATAGATAAAATATGAACCAAATGGACCCATCCATAACTAAATGGGTCAAATTTTATATCTCTAGGTAGAATGTATGATTGGTAATTGACACCTTCCTTTTTCTAAACAATCTACAGAGCAATTCAAAAGCTGAAAAATGCCCACACCAATGAAAGTTTCAACAGCTTACCACCACTTAACATCGGGAATAGGGTCCTTTGGCTTTTTTTTTCCTGCTTGTTAATGTTAACCTAATAGATCAGACTTTAAGGGTTGTTTAACTTTGGTATACTCTCATGTTCATCTCCTTCTCTTCCAAATGCATCCAAATGAAGAACATGGGACTTGAATCCTGTCTAAAACCCGACTTTTCAAAAAGCTCGTGTGCACGTTTTACAGCTTCAAACTTTGGCGCAGAGTCGCAGACATCTGGCCGCTCCTTTCTGTGCTTGAGTCGACCCTGTATTTATCTGAATCATAACAAGCACACAATAAAAAGATGTAATTTGTCGAAACAGACTAAAGTATTTAGCATTGACGACAATGGATGAACGGAAAATGCTTATTAAAAGTCACAACTGGCCCATACTTAGATTCACAGCTTACCAAAGGGATCTTCTTTATATTCTCAGCAAGTTCCTTTTTATTTTTTGGTAACCATGGTTTCCGACACATTGCTTGACTAATCCACGGGGTTTGAACCCACCGCACACAGGCTCAAATCATGTAAAGCCCTCCCTTTTCAGGAGGTTGGTGTGGCTACTTCAAAGTTGTTTGCACCCGGTAGGAATTGAACTTGAGATGTCACACAATTTTTTGAAGTGATAGCCACAAACCCTTTTGCCACTAGGCCACCCTTGAGTGGTTATGCTTCAGTAAAGTTGCTTTAACCATTGATTAGGCATCGTGAGAGACGCCTCCACTCTTGCCTGCATCGAGAGATGATGATTTGCTTACTATGTGTATGGGGTGCCAGACAGTGTCATCGTCAACTTAATAAATAAGCTAAATCAACCTATTTCTCCTCCTGTTGCACAATATGTTAGCACATTCCAGCTTTGTTCCCCTTGCTTGCTGGATTAATGGCAGATTCATATTTTGGCATATTTAAAACCATCATTTTTGCGTCCTTTGTACATCTTGTGGTGAGTTTTTAAATTTCAGTTATCATTGTTTTTCCCTTTGAAAATACAGCCAATCCACATCATCTGCATTGTCGAATTAATATATGAAGAAAACAATTCAGTGACTTTATAATCTTTTTTATGTTTAAGTTATATTTTCAAAGCAAATTGTTTTTTACGATCTCTTCGAGCAAGTGTACTTTGGAAAAAGGTGTTAAAAGTAATATTGTTTTTTTGTTGGATAAGGATCAATCTGCTCCATTCCATTCACTGTATAGAGTCTCCAATCGTCTTTTTTTTCCTTTGGATGTGAATTTCATCTATCATTAATGCCTTGTCGAAAAACTTCTAATAGGTTTTTGTACATGATATCAATGATAGATAAAACCTATAAATAAATCATTACGAAAAAACGACGCTGGGAGACTATTTGTCGTCAACAAGGGAAAGCAAGTGAATTTCCTTATCCAATATAAACGTGTGGAGCTGTTTGCAAAAGCCCAGCCCCTTGAAGATGCCTTATGGCTAAAGTAATAAGCTTTTGTACTAAGCTCACCGAAATTAAGTTTAGAAATTAATTGAGTAAACGTAGCAAGAGAAATTGCATATTATTAAAAACTGAGGGACTAGAAGTGTAATTTGGACATGTGGAATTGACTTTGGAGTCAACCCTTCCATTTTGATTTCCATTCATTTATACCAACACTTTCTCTCAAAGACTTTCATCCATTCATAAACTTACTGTAAAAAGTCTTCTTCTGCTTATCTATTGAATCATTTTGTATTTGCAATTGCTCATCTTATAGCTTGCTGTTCTATGTCTGTATACAAATCTTTTTCTTTTTTAATATCATGT
>BQNB010118242.1:0-21029 GCA_026074375.1 Tanacetum coccineum | reverse complement strand
ACGGCTTCTAAGTCTTCCAGCAGAAACGAATATCTCTAACAGCAGAAACGACACTTAGTCGTTTTCAATAATTCCCAACATTGTCTCAGAAGGTGAAGTCGATGTTCTTGCATTTAAATGATTTTTAGAAAGTATAAAAGTTGATGAAAAATATTTTTGTTCAGCATATAATTCTTTTTGTGGAACAAAATCCTCGTAAAGAGCATTTATTTGTTGTAATCAATTGTACGAACATTTTATTTTTTCTCAATAACAATTGGATCCTTTAATTTATTTTCCATTTTCATTTGACTCTTGGTTGCATCATCAAGTATGTCCTCAGTGTATCTAACATTCACATGATTTTTCGTATCACCAAAGCAAGAAGCATCATATATTTTTAGATTCTGAGAAACTGCTTTCTTGAGTGTATAAGGATTTTTGTACCCTAAACCATGTTTTAAATTTGGATCATAGAATGACATTGGTTTTGGTCCAAGCATGAACATTGCTTGTAACGATCGATCGATTTTCAATACCACATTTTCATTATCTTTAGCTTTTTCTTCAAGATCTAGAACAGTGTCATGATATTTATCTTCATTTTCACTCATCTTTCATTTCAAAATTGTTTGTGTCTTTTGAAGTTCCACAATTTGTCTTTTTAATTCAATAACAGACAACTGTAAATTATCACGTTTTTGTTCTAGATCTCGAATAATGTCCCGATCACGAATAAATTGATTTTGTAAATCCTTTTCCAATCGCCTTGCTTTACTGTTAGCCTCAATAAATCCGTTAAAAAGGGTGGTGTTATTTTCTTTGGTCATCTCAAAAACCCGAACCTTTTTCTCATACAACTCAAGCTGTTGAGTTAAAAATTATTTTTTTGTTTTAATTTGTTAGCATTTATTTTTTGATTCTCAGCTTCCTTAAAAGCATTTATAGCTAATTGCTCTAATTCATATGATGCTTGAACATTGTTATCATATTCAACTCTGCCACTATTAACATCTACATTTGGT
Organism: Tanacetum coccineum; assembly: GCA_026074375.1. Taxonomy (NCBI): domain Eukaryota; kingdom Viridiplantae; phylum Streptophyta; class Magnoliopsida; order Asterales; family Asteraceae; genus Tanacetum; species Tanacetum coccineum. The sequence continues at coordinate 20,025 of BQNB010118242.1, read as the reverse complement.
TCATCAAATATAATATTGCTATCAATTTGATCATCACCAATTGTGTCGTTAATTAGGGGTGAGCTCGGTTTCGGAACCGTACCGAACCGATCCAGAATCGAGAGAACCAAGAACCGAAAAAAATATCTTTTAGGGACCGAGAGCATGCTTCGGTTCTGCTTTGGTTCTCGGGTCTGGTTCAGGTATTTCGGCCCTACCTGATTGGAACCGATCATTCTAAAAACATCCAGAAACTTAATATTCTTTATGTGTTTCACACATCTACGTCCCTTACTTGATACCAGGACACTATTTTTTCCCCGTGTCGGCCATGGGACTCTTTCCAATAATAAAAATGTATGAATCTTTGAATTATGCGTTAATGTAATTGTTATGAAGAAATATAAACATGAAGTTTCAACAAGGATGGAACCATAGTACTGTGTTAAACTTTTAAAATCACTATGAATGTTTGAAGTATCATATAAAAAAATAAACATCTCATAACAATCCAATATATTTGAAATTCGATGGGTTCTTCGGTTCCGGAACCGAGAACCGCGGTTCCAAACCAAACCGAACCGAGAACCGAAATTTTAAATATTGAGAAACCGGAACCGAACTGCGGTTCTAAAATTCGGCTTGGGTTGGGTCAGTTCTGGTTTGGTTCTCGATTCTGGTTCAGTTTTCGGTACATATGCTCATCCATATTGTTAATAATTTTAGGTTGCTTCGGATACTTTTACCCTTGATTATCTTTAGCAAATAATGGATTCACATAACTGGTGGATGGTTTTTGTACCTCACTGAGAAATGCAGAATCATAGCTTGGGCCTGCATTAGAATCAATGTTTGCTGGATTAATTCTGGCCATCAATCATATATTTGTACTTAATTCCTCAATATCTTCCATCTGAGTAGCATCAACAACAAGAAAATCATTCTGTTCATTGGTAAGAGTTACTCCTGCTTCATCCTGTTTTGCTAGCAAAATCTGTTCAATGAAGTACTTTGAATCTCAAACTTTTGGCTTTGGACAATCACGAGCATAATGACCTTTCTCACTGCAATTGTAGCATTGAACATTTGCAGCAGATCCAAAAGACGTAGTTCGAAGAGTTCTCTTTGTGTTCCCAGCATTATTCTAAACATTATTTACCCTGAGTGATTTCTTTTTGAAAATAAGAACGTCTTATATTTTTGCCATCATTTCCAAAATTTATGCTTTGAATGTTTACTCTGTCAGCTTGTATAATTGCCTAATTTCTGGCGTTGGAAGAAGTACGAATACAATTATTTGTTGGATTAGAGAAACGTTAAGTGATTGCTCGAGCGAGTAACATCATTGCAGAAGTAAGTGGATCTTCGTAATTGCTTTCAAATGCATCTCCTTGATAATCATCATCATAATCAACTACTGAAGAAGGATGTGTGACATAGTAAGGTGATGGTATTCTGGAAGAGGAACCCGTATGTGCCACCAACGCAAGAGGATCATGAGACTTTTCCAATTTCTTTGCTCTAGATGCGTTAACCAGTTTCTCATATTGGTAAAGATAATCAAACAAATCATCATATGAATCTTCTGTTAACCTCTTTGCAAGACGAACTTAAGTGACGTACTTGAGCCATTCAGGTTGCAAACAATTTAGGAACTTTGTGTTGACAGTAACTGGGGGAAATTTGATGCTATTTCGTTCTAGATCATTCATTAGCTGAGCAAAATGTTTGTATACTGACACAAGTGCTTCTCCTGGTTCAGCAACGAATTAATCAAATTCATTATTGAAGCATGTTTCCCTGGCAACTTTGTTTTTCACAGTTCCGCGCATTAATCGTTCAACTCTTTGCCGCATGGCTTGTGTAGTTGTACAAGCATCCACAGAATTATATATGTCATTTAGGATAGAGATTAAAATTAAATTCATCACCTTAATCTCAGCTTCATAGTGTTTCAAATCATCTCCAGTTAAATCATCTTCTGTTTGCAGTCTTGGTGATTGAGAATCAGGAAGAGTAAAGTCTTTAAACACATATGGACCTTCATCAATTGCCTTGTTAAGCCACTTTTTGTTTTCTCTCGTTCGATTGAGACTTGCCCATGGTATATAACTACCTCTTTTAAGCATCAGAGGTCTAGTCTCAGAACTGGCATCAACAAGAGATTATTGATGTATAGTTGAAGTCGACATGTCGTGTGACTCAAAAATTGGATATTTATAGACGAAAAAGAGTTCTATTTGTGATTTACAATCTACTTCTCAATGAAAATTCACAACTTTTCGAATTTGACTCCTTGTGGAATTTAATAAATTCGATAAGACACGTCTCAAAAATTCGATGAGTAATTTCGAAAATGAGCAACTTGTCTAATAAGTACATTTTGATAATTTTTTATAACACCTTTGTCAGAAATACCCAAAATTTGATTTTGTCCAATATCGGGTGTCAAGGATCTCAGTAAAAGTATTATCTCGGACAACACTTTTCTCGGACAACACAGAAACAATTTTCGGAACTTGTTTTCGGACATAACTAATCTCAGAAAGATGATTTTCAGAATGTTTCTCAGACACTACTAATCTCGGACAGCTCAGGAACAGTTTTCGGAACTTACCTAATTTTCGATATACACACTTTTTTAAAAGTTTTTTCAATCAAATTTTTGACAAATCAATCACGATAAAACCGTAATTATGTTAATTTTGATGAAACTTGATCCGTTTAAAGTGTTTCCAAAAAAGGAATATCACAAATTCAATGAAACCAAAAATTTGGTTTTTGCACTTAGAATTCAAAAATAATCACAATTTTGATAAAACCGAAATAAGTGAGCACTTTACGATACACAAATCCGTATTATGATGTCAAAACTTGTCCTTTTTCTCGTTGAACACAATTTCGATAAAACCAAAATTGTGTCAAGTGTGTTATGTGTATATCAAAAATAATCTTCCTAACATGATTTTCGATATAACCGAGAATACGTGTATCTATTACAACTTTTAAGCTTAATCCGAAAATAAAACTTGATCCTAATACACAATTTTCGATATAAACAAAAACTTATGTAGCTAATACTTATCCGATAAAAGATACCGAAAATGAGAATAACACCTAATATACAAGTTTCGATACAACTGAAAACTTGTATAACTATTACAACTCAATCAAAGTAACAACAAGATGACTTTCAAAAATGATTAAGCTTCGATAATTCCCTTCGTATCAATCCATTACCTCGTCAAAATTGTATACTACACAAGGAAGGATACTGAAAATGCTCAAATCAACCAAAATGTTTACATTTTAGCCATAATTTCTGTTGAAAACGAGTGTAACTGTGATAGTGGACGTTGAAAATGCTCAATGCTCTTAAATTACCACTAGTATGTACCGAATATCATCGAATTTCACCTCGTCAAACTTGATACCGCAACAATTCACAAAATAGATCACTCTTAATCTCTAATAGAGTCTGATACCACTTGTTAGGTCGCGTTTTATCTTGAATCACACGATGTAAGAAGGTTACGTATAGAGAGAATTAAGAGAGGAAGGCAAGACTTTCATAATTTTTCAAATTTTATAAAAGAAAAGAGAAATGGGAGGGAATGTGAGAGTTACAAGCCTTAACCCCCTAATGTTGATTAGAGTGGTATTTATATAAGAGGGGAGGATTAGCTTCCCTTCCTTTATTATCTCTAATTTACAATCTAGTCCCTATTCTTTGATAATATGCTTTTTTTCACTTTAAGCATATTTCTCCTTATTACAAACTACTTTCTACTTATAAAATAAAGTAAAAAATTAATAATAATTAAAACCACCTAAAATATCATAATCAACACTTTTATAATCCTAACAGATGCTACCAAAGAAAAGAACCTCTCGTCGCTCTAACGGATCAAACAACAACGAGAATGCCAGAGTTCTCAATCCAGCTACGTTGAACGCAGTAAACCAGGCAGTTGCTACCGCCGTTGCTCATCGATTACCTCGGGCGTTGACTGAAGCTCTACAAGCTTATCATAATGTTGTTGAGAATAATAATGAAAATAGTAATACTACTAGGAATGATCCTAACAGCAACCAACCAACAATGCATCTGTTACTCGAAAGGTTCCAAAAGCAGAAACCGAATTCCTTTAGTGTGGCACCTACATCTATAGATGCTGAAAATTGGATTGATCATTTGGAAAAGATATTTGAGGTTTTGGAGTGTACTAAAATCAACAAGTTCATTTGGCAGTCTACAAGTTAGAGGGGGATGCTCGGTGATGGTGGAAAACTTTGAAAGATGCTAAATGAGAAGGTTTTGTTGAAGCTCTTACATGGTGCGATTTTCTTAAAAGTATTTTATCAGCACTATTTTTATTATGCTAAGTGAGAGGCATACATTCGCTAGTACTCAAATATTAGGCAGAAGCCTAGTGAATCTATCACTGTTTTCATGGAGCGATTTATTCGACTAGCTGGTATTGCGGGTACTAAAGAAGGAGATGCTGAAGAACAAGCTAGAAAGTTAAGTTAGCGATTTATTTAAAGTATAGGAGGGATCTCGTAAACATTAGGTTTGAGAAAGTTTTAGATGTAACGAATGCAGCAAAAAATTTAGAGATGGAGCACGCTAACTACATTGCGTATAGACGTAAGTACAATAGAAAGAGGGGTAGGGAGGATCATTATGGGGAATCTGATCGGCATGGCAATATTCATTTGGGTCATAATCGTAATTCTAATGATAGGTCTTGTGGTGGTCATCAGGGACAGTAGTAAAGTCAAAGGTCAAATCAGAACAAGGGCTACGACAATGGCCAAGGGCAGTGGCAAGGTCAACGGTCAAATTAGAACAGGGGCTATGGAAATGGTCAGGGTTAGTGGCAGGCCCATAGATCATTTTAGGCTAGGGGAAACAACTACGGACCAAGAAATCAAGACCAGGGAAGGTTTTTAGGTGGAACTGACACAAGAAACCCAAACAAGATTCCAATTCCTCTATGTGCTAAATGTAGGCGTAACCATCTGGGTAAACCTTGTTATCGTGAGATAGGGCAATGTTTTGCATGTGGTCAGCCAGGTCATATGGCCAAGGATTGCACTTCTTGACAGAATGTGAATCGTAATGGTGGTGGCAATAACTAGTGTGCTACTAGTCGGGTCTTTACAATGACTACACGTTAGGCAGCCACATCTCAAGGTACTATTTCTGGGATTCTTACTTTATGTGGTTGCAAGGCTTATGTGTTATTTGATACAGGTTCTACACATTCTGTTATTTCTTCTTCTTTTGCTTAACGTGTTGGTTACCTAGTTATGTTCTAGATCCACCTATGTCTATTAATACTCCAGTGAGAACTTTTGTGACTATTACTACTATTTATCATGACTTCCCAATAGCGATCGAAGATAATATTTGTTTAGCTTAATACTCCCCATGACAATTCATGATTTCGATATTATTCTTGGAATGGATTGGCTTAGCAAACACCAAGCCACCATTGATTGTCATTCTAAACGTGCCTTTTTTAGAAACCTCAAGAACCTAAAATTTGTTTATCAGGGGGCTCCAGCTAGTGGTTTAGTTAAGGTAATTTCTACTATAGAGGCAAGGAAACTTATTCGTCATGGTTGTGAAGGGTATTTGACGGCTATACAAGATACTTCTAGGGAAACTTCTTCACTTAAGGACCAACCGATTGTGAATGAATTCCAAGATGTATTTCCTGAAGAACTTCTGGGGTTGCCACCAGAGAGGGAGGTCGAGTTTACCATTGAACTTGTACCTAGTGCTGAGCCCATCTCTAAGGAACCTTATCATATGGAACCATTGGAGTTACAAGAACTGAAAGAGCAGTTACAAGAACTGCTTGATCGTGGGTTCATAAGGCCTAGTGTGTCTCCATGGGGTGCTCTTGTTTTATTCATGAAAAAGAAGGATGGATCTATGAGGTTATGCATCGACTACAAAGAACTAAACCGGGTTACTATTCAAAATCTTTATCCTTCGCCTCGAATCGACGACCTATTTGACCAGCTTCAAGGAGCAAAATGCTTTTCGAAAATAGATTTAAGGTCTGGTTATCATCAGTTGTGGGTGAGGTCTGAAGATATTCCTAAGACTGTATTTCGTACTCGTTACGGTCATTATGAATTCTTGGTGATGCCTTTTGGGTTGACCAATGCTCCAGCCATCTTTATGGATTTAATGAATTGCGTCTTTCATGACTACCTTAACAAATCTGTTGTGGTCTTCATTGATGATATCTTGGTATACTCCAAGTCAAGAGAAGAACACGAGCAACATCTACGTATAATTTTTGGGATCCTTCGAGAAAATAAGTTATATGCTAAATTTTTAAATGTGAATTCTAGTTGGAGCGTGTTGCATTTCTCGGGCATGTGGTTTCTGCGAAAGGAATTAAAGTGGATCCTGCTAAGGTGGAAGCTTGTAGCTTATTATGGTTTCTTTTAAACTTATATTTTGGCTTCGGGCTTAAAATGATAAAACGGGTTATGGAAAACTTAGAAAATATGTGTTGGACTTCTATTGGGCCTTAAGGCCCAATAAACGAAAATTAATGGTTTAATACGTTAAAGTGGACTTTTAAAAGTGAAACATGTTTCTTGTCAATATTGAAAGTCGATGGAAGGAAATGCGTTTTGATAAAGTATTTTTGAGATATAGAATTTGGCGTTTGGTCGGAAGGTAGCAAGAATTGGAAAAAAATTTGAACTTAAGGACTTAGAAAAATTGTTTAGAATTGAGATTTTAAAATCTTGGAAATCTTGTATAAACGAACAGGTCACGCCAAAATTTTGTAAAAACTCCATACTTTGAAAAATATTGTGAAAACTTATTTTGTGTCGATTCGGTTAAAGGACGAAACGTGACTTTTGATGAATTTAAGTGTCGAGATTTAACGATCAAGCGTGGTTATGTTAACATGACAAGGTTTTATAATTACCCTTTTTAGCCGATAAAGAGACGAAAATAATAAAATATTATTATTATTATAAATATATTTAAGTATATGTATACTTTAACGTTGCGGAGATGTTTATCCATTTATTTTCGATTTTCAAACTCCCACTTATTTCTCGTTAGATTTTCTTGGATTGTTTAATCGTTTGTCCCGTTTCAACGGTGATCGATGTTTTGAATAAATGATGTTGATGTCACACTTAGCCCAAGTGTTTTGAGTCGTTTACCACACAACCATAATAAAAGACAATGGTTTTGGTAAAAGATAACGGTTTTGTTATGAGATAACGGTTTTGGTAAAAAAATAACGGCTTTGTTATGAGATAACGGTTTTGGGATAAAGAGTAAAAGTTTTGTGATAAGGAAAGAGGTTTTGTAACGGAATTGAGAATTTTGGTGTGAGTAAAGATGAATACTTGTACAATAAGACAACTTTCTACAAACATTAATAAAGTGTCGTAAATGATTAGGTCGTGGCCGGGTACTGTTGTGCGCTTGCGTTGACATTATTTGTGCTCTGAGTTTAAGATTTGTGCAGTTTGCATTATTTGCTATCGAGGTGAGTTCTCGTAGCCCCATTTTTTTTACTGTTTTTCTGTTGGGGGAAAATGATACTCAAATGTGTTTTGAACTGTTTTGAAATTTGACTGTGCGAAACGTGGTTTTTGTTTTTAGGACAATTATGTGCTTATGATTACTATGTGAATATATGTGATGTGATTTTACTTGTGTGTACTGTGTTTAGCATGGCAAGGGTTTTAGTTTTACTTGCGTGTACTGTGTTTGGTACGGCAAGGGTTTTTGTTTTACTTGCATGTACTGTGTTTGGCATGCAAGGGTTTGGGTCCTGTCCTAATATAGTGCTCCAGCTAGTAGGCCCTTTAGGTGCGTAAGTGACATATTTGCTACCTGACTAGCGGTGATGCTAGGGCATGGTTCGACTAGCGGGTAAGCTAGGTCGAGTTTACATGATTAGCGAGGATGCTAAGTCATGGGTGATTCTCATATATTCACTATCATATTGCACTATTGTCTATTGTTTTGAGATATTGGCATGGATTTTGGGTTTAAGGTCAAACCTACGAGCTCACCAACATTGTTGTTGACGTTTTTGAGTATCATTTTCAGGTGTGTCAAGTATAGGTATATGAATGATGTTGGAAGAGCAAAGATGTAACCCAAGGGGATTGGGTCAAGATGGGTTTTGTTTATTTTATTTTCAAGTCTTAACTTGTAAAAATTATTTAAACCCAAGTTTCATTTTTTGTAAATTGTAAAGTGTATGATCTTGTATCTTGTGCGATGAACGGTATTGTCGCATCCCGTGTTTCCGCCACTGACGGGGTGTGACAGATTGGTATCAAGAGCCTAGGTTATAGATAATGCCGGTTTTTATATAATAAAAATGCAACTATAACCAAAGTGAAGTCTGTTTTTAGTAAAACCTCAAACATGACGAAAGTTAACTAGCCCAAGAAGTTCACGGTATTTCTTAAATTACACATAGCCTGATCAATTATGCTTAATTCATAAAGGACTATGAAATGATGGGGTTAGTTTTCTATATTTATGTTAGAGGAGGGAATAGATGTGTGAGTAATAAGACTACCTAAAAATGATAGGATGTAAAGTAATGAGAACACTTGCGAGTGTTGAGTTTGAGATCATTTTGATTTTAGGATTGCCATGATGCCTTAGTAGTAGTAGTGTGCGATGCCTTGAGAATGTAGGTGAAATTTTCGCGGGTAGCGATGTTGATTGATTGATGTTGGTCGTGCTTGCCTTAGAGTAGTGCATGTTTCCTTGATAGTTTTAGTAGAAATGTCGCAGGTAGCGATATGAATTAAGGATATGCTTTTGTGGATTATGTGCTCTATATGATGATCAGAAGTGCATGATCGATATCGAACTTGGTCGGTGATTATTTGTTGTTCGTATTCTTTCTGATATATTTAATATATATATATATATATATATATATATATAAGGATATATATATGTATATACGGTTACAAACGTGTAATTTCAAACGTTATAATGATTTATATATGTAAGCATAATGATGCTGTTAATTTGGATAATGATATTTTATGAAATATTTATACCCTTTTATCGTGTTATCACAGTATGTCTACCTCAGTGTTTGTTGACCCAGAGATTTCCACCCAGGCTGACAGAGCTCAGAGCCCCCGAGTGCCCGTACCATTTCTTAAGGATCCTAATGAGGCTATTAGGCAGGCCTATTTAGTTGAGACTGAGACACCTGAGTCACCCCATACTGTAGGATCACCCGCTCTACTGCCTGATAGTACACCACCCATACGTCATGCTGAGGATTCAGTGGATTCTGACATGTCTGGTGCGAGACCCACGTCATCAGATTTCACCGTACCACTTTCACCAGATCACCCACCTTAATTCCCATTCTCTATAATTCCCATTCTCTATAGGGCCGCATGTATGGCCGTGCGTGTTCTGCCTGCGATGTTACCTGGACTCTCTGCCAGTATAGCAGTGGTAGGATTTATGTCCGATTCAACATTCCATAAGAGGTTTAGGTCCTCTTACGAGAGTTCGCCATCATCATCACCACCTGACCTTCCTTTATGGAAGTGTTATCGGGGTGCGTATGAGTTAGTAGAGGATGATAAGGAGGAGGACGAGGATGATAAGGAGGAGGACGAGGAGATAGAGGAGAGTTCAGATTCTGATAGTAAGAGTGAGGACGCAGAGGACGAGGGTCCTACTGCATAGGATAAGGATCATGCTGCAGGGGACGAGGGTCTTGCTGCGGGGGACGAGGGCCTCGATATAAGAGTTGAGTGTCTTAGTTTAGGAGGGGATGAGGCTGTACCTGAGGGTCAGCAGCGGGCAGCCCCGATTATGGAGACAGCCGTGGGTGAGCCTCTAGGATTGGGTTATGAGGCGTTAAGACGCCGGGCGATAGCCTTAGGAGAGGGTCGGATGCCCAATGTATTCGAGGTAGGTCAGAGTTCTGGATCTGTACCAGATCCTGAGAGACCAGAGAGAGTGTCGGCACTTAGGCAACCCACACTCACTACATGGATAGACCTAGAGGATGATAGGGTTTACATTGATGTTCCTGTTTACCCACTACCAGCACCACCTGTTCAGACACCACCATCTCTCGATTCGTCTGGTTCACTTCCTGTTTCTCCAGCACCTTCTATCGTTCCTTCACCTATTTCATCACCCATGATACCACTGATCGTTCCATCGCCTATAGCTTCACCTACTACGGTTAAGACTGAGGGATTTCTGACTGAGTTAGGAGCCCTGGTTGAGATGCAGGGAGGATTGATTTGTGATCATACGGTACAATTAGGGGAGCTATCACTTGCTTTGTTTGAGAGGTATGATAGGGATATAAGGGAGTTATTTACTAGGTCAGGAGCAGTCAAGAATGAGATCTTCTCCTAGAGATATCGATTTAGGAGCCTAGAGCATGAGCAGGAGAGGGTTGTAGTGACTTTTGGAGCGATTTGGAGACCAGTATTAGCCTTGAAGTCGTGGGTAGGTCAGACGGATGCACAGACAACAGCTTTGTAGCATGCCATTAGTTATACGCAGAGGGAGAACCAGGAGTTGCGATTACAGATCGCAGAGGAGAGGCGTATGCGGTTGGATTTGGCTGAGGTTGTTGATAGTATATGAGAAGAGGGCAGGAGCCCAGAGGATATGTGTAGGATGTATAGGATTGATTAGTAGTTTGTGTATATCACTAAATCGAGTAGCGTCGGTTAGTGTCGGTATTACGATTAAAAAAGTTTTTTTTGTAGTGGTAGTTATGACAAATCCTTATTAGTCGTTAGATGATTTGTATTGAAATCATTTTTATGATAGTGAAGGAAATTTTGTTCAATTTTTGTGGTTAGCAGTATTTTGTGTTATTATCGGTTGGATGGATAAGATCAGTGCTTGAGAGCATAGTTTCTCGTGCGTGGTTGTGTTACGATTAGTCGCTCGTGTTAGGGCGGACACCCATTCCTTTTGAGGGTTAGTGTACGATTTAGTTGGTATATTCCGTAAACTTGAAATATATTCGAGTTGGTCGATTATATCGTTTTATTAGAAAGTCTAATAGGAAGGTGAGAGACCGTGAAGGGTCACGAGGAAAGTTGGAAGGAATTTTAGTAATCTAATTTGAAACCTGATTATACTTTTTCTTGTGTAAGCTTTTGAGAGGTATCTTGACCTATCTAAGTGAAGTGAGATTTAAGGTACTCGTTGAGTAGGATTGATTTGGAAAAAGTTTAAGGCAAATAATGATAAGGTTTAGACAATGAAATAGTCTTCCTAGAGAGGTAGAGCCTGAAGTGTTTGACCAAGTAAGGTTTACTTGGGGAGTTTGAGTGAGTATTGGAAAAAGAACCGTAGACGTTCTTGAGAAAGTAGAATATTAGTCGTGTTATATAGGACACATACCCTATAGGGTTAGTCCCGTTGGTTGAATAACCAAAGAGTTTGACGATACCAATTATGATAGAATAGTCGTCACGTCAAGGACTAGATCGTATTCAGACACCCGACTGAGACTGTGTGACCTAAGTTTGAAGAAATTATGAAACTAAGGGATAGTAGGAAAGACTATCGTGATTTTGTGATCGGATGTAGATTAACCATGAGAAAGTGTAGGATTTTGACTGTAGAAAAACTTAGTCTTTAGAGGAATCGAAAGAAACCTTGCTTGAAAAGACTAAACCCTAGTGATTTGATGTGATTCGTCAAGGAATGGAATTTCCTGTCAATGTTGTGATTCGATGATTTGAGTTGAACTTCAGGGAGAAATTCCTTTAAGGGGGTTAGACTGTGATAACCGGTAATTAGCCCAGGGTTAAGTATTATAAAATATTATAATTTCATATTTTGAAGTCTTTCGATCTGGTTAATTTTCCTGATGAAAGCTGAAAAGTTGACTTCAGTTGACTATTTTGCGTAAAACGGTTACGGTTTAACTGGGAGTTTGATGGAGTCCTGAATTTCAGGAGAGAATCACTTTTGATTCGTATTTCTATCTCGGAGTATTTGGTTTGTATTTTTGTAGTAAAATAAGGTGATATGTGTCGTATAAATAACCTAGATTTACGGAAAAGTGATTTTAAACGCAATGAAAATATTAACTAAACTTGGGTAACATTTTAAATCATCAAACTTTGAGCTTTTAAGTGATCTCGACACAAAAAGAAGAACCCGAGACCCTCCTATGATCAAATTTCGGTCAAGATAAGCCACAAGGGATAAGATGTCTATTTTCTAGCTAGGTTGTCTCAACCTAGTACCCTTATATTCTCCACCACCTCAAACATTATTATTCATTCATTCATTTTGAAATAAAAAAATACATATCTCTTCTTTCTCTCTCTATTTCACATGAGCACCAAGAAACAAGAAACATTGAAATTTTAAAGATTACCAAGAACACGAGGTTAAAAGATCGATAGTGGGTTGATATTAGATAGAAGCGGGTTATAGAAAAAAGATTTTTGGGTCTTTCTCTTGCGTCAAAATCGAACCAAACTAGCCAAAGTTGTAAGTTTTCTAAATTTAATTTTAAGTTGTACTTCTATGCTTATTATGGTGTCTTAATACTAGTTGTACAAGTTGGTCGTCATATCGATTCTTGGAAACGAAAAGTGTATAAAAGAGGTGTTTGTTTGCGTCAAACTCAAACAAAAAAGGAACAAGGGTCGAAAGTTTGAATATTTTGGTTGTGGTGGTATTTTTATAATTTTGTCAAAATACTATTTGGGCTTATTTTGAAAGATGGTTAAAAATAAGCTTAGTTTGAGCTTATTTGGTTGTTTGGGCTTTGGTTGGTTTCGGCAAAAGAAAGAAAAGAAGGAAAAATATTGGGTTTGGCCCATTTGATTTGTTCGGCTTATAGCTTATTTTAATTTTGAGCTTATTTAGCTTCGGCTTATTTGAGTTTAGCTTATTTTTAGTTTCGGCCTATATAGAGGCTTATTATTTTTTGACTTATTTTGATTATGGCTTATCTAGTTCGGCTTATTTTTGGCTTATCTTTATTCGGGTTATGGTATATTTGGTTTTGGCTTATTATAATTCGACTTGTAATAGTTTTGGCTATTTTATTTTGCTCATTTGGTTCGGCCTATTTTGGTTTGGCTTATTGGCTTTCGGCTCATAATTGATTTTGGTTTATAATGTTTCGGCTTATATATTTGAGCTTGTAGCTTATAATGGTTTCTTTTAAACTTATATTTTGGACTTATATTTTGGCTTCAGGCTTAAAATGATAAAACGGGTTATGGAAAACTTAGAAAATATGTTTTGGACTTCTATTGGGCCTTAAGGCCCAATAAGCAAAAATTAATGGTTTAATGCGTTAAAGTGGACTTTTAAAAGTGAAACATGTTTCGTGTCAATATTGAAAGTCGATGGAAGAAAATGCGTTTTGTTAAAGTATTTTTGAGATATAGAATTTGGCGTTTGGTCGGAAGATAGCAAGAAATGGAAAAAAATGTTTGGAATTGAGAATTGGGAAAAATGTTTAAACTTGAGGACTTAGAAATAGTGTTTAGAATTGAGATTTTAAAATCTTGTATAAACGAACGGGTCACGCCAAAATTTTGTAAAAATTCCACACTTTGAAAAATATTTTGAAAACTTATTTTGTGTCGATTCGGTTAAAAGACGAAATGTGACTTTTGATGAACTTTAAGTGTCGAGATTTAACGATCAAGCGTGGTTATGTTAAAATGACAAGGTTTTATAACTACCCTTTTTAGCGGATAAAGAGACGAAAATAATAAAATATTATTACTATTATAAATATATTTAAGTATATGTATACTTTAACGTTGCGGAGATGTTTATCCGTTTATTTTCGATCTTCGAACTCCCACTTATTTCTCGTCAGATTTTCTTGGATTGTTTGATCGTTTGTCCCGTTTCAACGGTGATCGATGTTTTGGATAAATGATGTTGATGTCACACTTAGCCCAAGTGTTTTGAGTCATTTTGAGTAATTTACCACACAACCATAATAAAAGACAACGATTTTGGTAAAAGATAACGATTTTGTTATGAGATAACAGTTTTGGTAAAAAATAACGGTTTTGTTGTGAGATAACGGTTTTGGGATAAAGAGTAAAAGTTTTGTGATAAAGAAAGAGGTTTTGTAACTGAATTGAGAATTTTGGTGTGAGTAAAGACGAATACTTGTACAATAAGACAACTTTGTACAAACATTAATAAAGTGTCGTAAATGATTAGGTCGTAGCCGGGTACTGCTGTGTGCTTGCATTGAGATTATTTGTGCTTTGAGTTTGAGATTTATGTAGTTTGCATTATTTTCTGTTGAGGTGAGTTCTCGTAGCCTCATTTTTTTACTGTTTTTCCGTTGGGGGAAAATGATACTCAAATGTGTTTTGAACTGTTTTAACATTTGACTGTGCGAAACGTGGTTTTGTTTTTGGGACAATTATGTGCTTATGATTGCTATATGAATATATGTGATGTGATTTTACTTGCGTGTTCTGTGTTTGGCACGATAACTGTTTTGGTTTTACTTGCTTGTACTGTGTTTGGCACGGCAAGGGTTGTGGTTTTACTAGCATGTACTGTGTTTGGCATGCAAGGGTTTAGGTCCTGCCCTAATATAGTGCTCCAGCTAGTAGGCCTTTTAGGTGCTTAAGTGACATATTTGCTACCTGACTAGCGGTGATGCTAGGGCATGGTTTGACTAGCGGGTAAGCTAGGTCGAGTTTACATGACTAGCGAGGATGCTAAGTCATTGGTGATTCTCATATATTCACTATCATATTGCACTATTGTCTACTATTTTGAGATATTGGCATAACTTTTGGGTTTAAGGTCAAACCTACGAGCTCACCAACATTATTGTTGATTTTTTCGAGTATCATTTTCAGGTGTGTCAAGTAAAAGTATATGAATGATGTTGGAAGAGCAAAGATGTAACCCAAGGGGTTTGGGTCAAGATGGGTTTTGTTTATTTTATTGTCAAGTCTTAACTTGTAAAATTTATATAAACCCAAGTTTCATTTTTTTTGTAAATTATAAAGTGTATGATCTTGTATCTTGTGTGATGAACGGTATCATCGCATCCCGTGTTTCCACCACTGACGGGGTGTGACATTTTCCTCCTTAGCATCGCCTTTAACTTAATTGATTCAAAAGGGTGTAAAATTTGAATGGAATGATGAGCGGGAGAAATGCTTCGAGGAGCTAAAAAAGAGATTGGTGACAGCTCTGATACTTGATGTGCCAGAAGGAACCGGTGGATTTCAAATCTATAGTGATGCTTCTAAGAATGGTTTGAGGTGTGTTCTTATGCAACATGGAAAGGTAATTGCTTATGCCTCTCGGCAACTTAAGCCGTACGAGAAGAACTACCCTACAATTGACTTAGAACTAGCAGCCGTTGTTTTTGCTCTCAAGATCTGGAGACATTATTTGTACGGAGAAACTTGTGATATTTTTACCAATCATAAAAGTTTAAAGTACATTTTTACGCAAAAGGAACTCAACATGAGGCAAAGAAGGTGGTTAGAGCTCCTAAAGGATTGTGATGCCAATATTCAGTACCATCCGGGCAAGGCAAATGTGGTTGCAGATGCTCTTAGTAGAAAGAGTTATGGGAGCATGTATTGTCTTATTACTTAACCAGAAATTATAGTTGATTTAAACCGGTTGGAGGTGGAGATATACATTGGTAAGGCAGATGGTATTATAGCTGAGCTGAGCTGAGAGTTGAATCGACTTTGTTGACGCGTATTAAGGAAGCCCAAAAAGACGACGGGGAGTTGTGGGCCATAATGCAAAATTTAGAAGATGGTAAACAAGATGAGTTTTGGTGCGATGAGCATGGAGTGTTGTGGTGTGGTGATAGGTTATGTGTTCCAGATGATACCGATATTCGGGAAGCATTACCATCAGAGGCACATAGTTCTCCAGTTTTCATTCATCCTGGTTCAACGAAAATGTATCGGGACTTGAAACAAAACTTTTGGTGGAATGGAATGAAGAAAGATGTAGCAGAATTTGTGGCGAAATGTCTTACCTGCCAAAAGGTGAAGATAGAGCACCAAAAAGCTAGTGGACTCTTGCAGCAATTAGAAATTCCTGTTTTGAAGTGGGAGATATTACTATGGATTTGGTGACTGGACTACCTAAGATGTTGAGGAAGAATGATTCAATCTAGGTAGTGGTTGATCGACTTACAAAGTCAACTCACTTTTTGGCTATTCGTGAAGGATACTCTGCTAGCAAGTTGGCATAAATTTTTCAAAAGGAGGTTGTTAGACTTCATGGCACTCCGATGTCAATTGTTTCAGATCGTGACCCTCATTTTACATTGCAGTTTTGGAAGGGATTTCAAATGGATTGGGGTACGAAGTTAAATTATAGTACCGCCTTTCATCCTCAGACAGACGGCCAGTCAGAAAGAACTATTCATACATTGGAGGATATGTTTAGGTGTTGTGCTTTGGAATGGACAGGGAACTGGGATGATTATCTTTGCTTGGTGGAGTTTGCCTATAATAATAGTTGGCATGCGAGTATTGGCATGGCACCTTATGAGATGTTGTATGGGAGAAAGTGTAGATCTCCATTATGTTGGAATGAGGTTAGTGAAGAAATTATTGAAGGGCCCGAGCTGGTCAAGATTACTAATGAAAAGGTTGAGGTTGCGAAGGAGAAGTTGAAAGAGGCTCGCTCATTACAGAAAAGTTATGCCGACAAGCATCGTAGGTTACTAGATTTTAAACCCGGTGATCATGTTTTTCTCAAGGTTTCTCCTTGGAAAGGTGTTCAACGTTTTGGCATAAAAGGGAAGCTTAGTCCGAGGTTTATTGGTCCATTTGAAGTATTGGAAAAAGTAGGAGAGGTTGCATGTCGCCTAGCGTTACCCCAGGCACTATCTCATATGCATAATGTGTTCCACGTATCCACACTGCGAGGCTACAACTACCACCCACTTCATGTTGTAGAATACCCACTCGACAAGATTCGAGAAGATCTCTCTTGTGAAGAAGAAGCTGAAGCGATCTTAGCTCGCGAAGAACGAATAATGCGAAGAAAGACGATTCCTTTTGTCAAATTTATATGGAAAAATCATTTTGAACGCGAGGCCACTTGGAAACTCGAGAAATCTATTCACGAGCGGTACCCATGACTTTTTGATTAGAGGTACCCCTTTTCTTTTAGGAATGCCATTTACTCATTGTTGATTTCGTGGACGAAATCATTTTAAGTAGGATATGTTATATTAACCCGTAAAAATATAGAGTTTTATATCTCATTGATTTCGCGGACGAAATCATTTTAAGGAGGATATGTTATATCGACCCAAAAAAATTTTAAAATACAATATTATCTAAAGTATGAAGTATGCTTAAATTAATGTTATCTAAAGTACTAACTAGTATATGTTAATACTAAGTATGTCTAACTAAATAAAATAGAACAAAATTCATGCATAAAACTCGAGTCTTATCTTATAAGTTTGACATTGAAAAGGAATGGCTTGTCACAAGCACTTGTTAATAATTTATGCTTCTTATCCTTTCATTGTCGTCCATTTCATTTACACGTGTCCCATATTTTCACTTACTTTTTCACACCCCTTTCACATATACATATATATCTTGATGATGCTTGGGGGAAAAGTTACTTTAAAATGATATTGGAAATAATGTGATTTATTTTTATATGAGCATTTCTTCTTTCTGTTTTCATAGGACTCATATGCACGGTGAATATAATTTTTATGAAACAATGTTTAAACTGATTTTACGAAAACGGTGTTTGGTTAGTTATATGTTCATTGTGCCACCATAGAACCCTAGATATGTAGATAGGAGTTAGGAATACCGAGCAACTAGCCATGGAGGTATCATGGCCGCGTCATTGAGGCACCAATGACGTGACACTATCTGTGGCAGTGTAATTAGTCCACGACGTTTCCCCCTTATGATTGTGATATAATTTTATTTGCTCGCGTAGGAGCCTTATGGGGAGAGCATTATGACTATGATTTGAGTAATCGGGGAATCGTATGGATGCATCCTAGGCTATGTTATGATATGATATGTTTATGGTCTGTTATGGCCATGCGGTCGAGTGATGTAGTGCCATACACACATTCCGTCAATATGATTTTGATGCACTAGAGTCGCGACTAGTGTATCCTTATGATACTTGATATAATATGATTTTTAGCACGTGGAGGGTACTTGATATGATATGATGTAAGATACTCGGTATAAATATCCCAAACCCTTTTCTTTCAGCCTTATATTTCTTTTATTAATCTGGTGTTGAGATGTTGGTATGATGGGGAAATTGACTTTATCATCTCTTGGTATTTTCTCTTTACTCTTATATATTGTGTTATTGTTATTATTATTTGTTATCTACATCCGCGCACTGAGCAATTAGCTCACCGCATTTTTTTTCTTCCGCGGCAGGTACCCAGGGTTAACGGGGATGCGTGATGAGAGCTAGCTGGACCAAGAGATTATGCTTGGAGACTCTATGTTTATTAATTTAGTTTTATCTTTGGATCTAGTATTAAATAATGTTGGAGCTTGAACCTTGTAGACTCTAATTTTGGTTTATGGTTGAACTTTGCTTATCTATGAACTTAATTATTATAATGATCCTTCGGGTTTAGTTGCTTTGTCACTATTTGTGACCTTTCATTCCTATGTCGAAGCGGGGGTGTTACGGTAAGTGTCGATCGACCCTAAAGAAGACGCGTCCCACCCATTACACCTCCACCCTCGACACGTCCTACATCAAAAAAAAGAAGAACTCGGTCGTAAATAGGATTGAGTCATTGCACACAAGAAAAATCAACGTTTAAAATTTTGACCATCGGTCATTTATAAAAAAAATTACAAATTTAAATAACTAACTTTATAAATACTCCATTACTTCTTCATTTATACACAACTAGCTTATAGACACGTGGAATCACATTAATTTTTAAAGAAATTATTCATATGTCAATGATATGATACGTAATTTGGTTTGTAATTATTAAAAAATTAAACGTGCATGTATTGTCTTCTCCAACTGATAGATAATCTTGAGGAGAAAAACTATGAGTCAACAGCAAACACTTGAGCAGTCCATCTTCATTCCGCGAACACCTAAATATGAAAAAACAAAAAAAAATAAACAAAAGTAAAACGAAAAGAAAGTTGTTAATAAGATTATATGTAAAGTTTAAGAGATGGTATAAACATATCATTTATATAGTTATACATACTTGTTGAGCGTCGATCATATACTTTAATTTACTTCTTTGTATACAACGTTTGTAGCATTTTTCGAGATATTACCATCTTTATCACAAATGATAACCTTTAAACCTCTTTTGCTTTTGACTCTATAAAAAAATGTGAAGATTGTAACTTTAGGGATTATCTTTGAAGCATAATATGGATGCAATTTTATATTTTTACCTAGTCTTTCAATATTTTTATGCAATCTTAAGACTCATGTCAGCTTAAAGTTTGCATAAAACAAATTAAAGGTGTCAAAATTCATTAGTTTATTTTTCTTTTTTTAACTAGCATTACTCTGCCAATAAATGGGTATTTTTATGTATACGTTGCATTGATGTGAAGCTTATTGTCTGATATGAATTTAAAGTTTTCATAAAATGATTTTTAGGTGTTAACTGTCGTTTTCTTTATATGTCGCATTATGTTTACGCTTTAGCATTCTTTGTTTATATTAAACTAGCTTAAAGACCCGTGGACTCACGGAGTATTTTAAAGGTTTTTTTTATAAAAGGTACATGCGTAAGTAAAGTAAGTAAACAACGAACGTAGACATGTTCAGTTAATATATATGAAATAAACAATGAGATAATAAGTGAAATATCCGATAAACAATAAACTGTGTGTAACAATGAAAGTAATAATCGTCGATGCATGTTGGTGTCCGAGTTTGATGGTCTTGAATAGGCGAATGACATCTATGAGCGATAAGCAAGTTAATAGCCAATGTCCATTTCGTTGAAACCTAAGAGTAAATTTAAAATG
>BQNB010118241.1:0-21029 GCA_026074375.1 Tanacetum coccineum | reverse complement strand
TCTACAATCCAAGGATGAAACACCAGAAGTTCTCAAAGACTTTCTCATGATGATTCAACGCAATCTTCAAGCTCAAGTTATAAGTGTCCGTGCTGACAGAGGCACATAGTTCTTGAACAAGACACTCCATGTTTATTTCAAAGAAGAAGGCATTGAACATCAGACTTCTACTCCTAGAACACCTGAATAGAACGACGTTGTCAAAAGACGGAACCGCGCTCTTGTTGAGGCTGCTCGAACGATGCTTTCAGCTTCTATGCTTCTATTATCATTTTAGGCTGAAGCAGTTGCAACCGCATGCTATACTCAGAACATATCAATCATCATATCGACTCATGGAAAGACGGCGTATCATATCATTAATGACAGGAAACCTTCAATAGTTCACATCTTTGGTTGCATATGTTACATATTAGATGATGGGGAAGATTGTATATAGATGAAGAAAAAAGGGGATCCATGTGTCATGGTGGGATGTTATACTCAGTCAAAGGGATATCGTGTTTACAACAAGAGAACACGCTTAATAGTTGAGTCCATTCATATCAAGTTTGATGAAATCAAAGAAATGATGTCTGATCACAACAGTTCAGACCTCGCACCACAACGACAAGAGATGTCTGTTGAAAATGTCTCTTTAGGCCTCGTTCCTCAAGGACAAAAGGCGTCAGATTATGACAACTCTAACCCCGTGCCCCCAAGACAAAATGTTGTTCCTACAGCAGAAAAGACATATTCATCACAACAAGGGTTGGAATTTCTCTTCAGTCCTTTTACTTGAAGAATATTACAATCCAACACACGGTCAAGCTGAGGAAAACAACAATGGTCAAGCACCGAATGCATCATTTCAAGAAGCTGAATTTATCAATCCTTTTTGTACAGGGGTACAAGAAATTGGTGAGTCTTCCTTACGCAACATTGATAATACCGATGTGCATTCATTTCAACTACAAAGTCATGATTACCGATGGACCAGAGATAATTCCATTTAGAACGAGTTCATGGGAATCCAAACATGCCAGTTCAAACAAGACGACAGCTTGCCAAGATCCTGAAAATGTGTTATGTTCGCACTCACGGTGAGTATTTGATGTACCAAAGAACAATTATGGGGCAATGGATTCTGCCATGGATCGAAGCATTGCAGGATAACTTCATCAGTCGACAGATGAAAAGTCTGGGAACTAGTTGACAAAACATTTGGCAAGATGATTATAAAGTTAAGTAGTGATGCAAGACAAGAAGGATGAAGATCAAAATGTAATTTCGCAACAAGCACGCCTTGTGCTAAAGGGTATTTTATGCTAGGACAGAGGGTTTTGATTTCGAAGAAATCATTGCACAGTTGCTCGCTTGGAAGAAGTTAGGTTTATTCGTTGTTGCCTACGCAGCACACAAGTCTTTTTTAATCTATCAGTATGTCGTGAAAACATCATTTCTTAATGGTCCACTGAAGGAGGCGGTTTATGTTGTGTCTCAAACCAGAAGGCGTTCGGTTGATCCAGTTCATCTTAGAACAAGTCTTACCTTCTTAAGGAAAGCTTTGTATGGATTAAAAACAAGATCCAAGATCATGGTACGATGAACTATCAAACTTCCTGATGTCCAAAGGACTTTTACTAAAGGTACAATTGACCCAATTTATTCAAGATAAAATTCAGGGGATGATTTCTACTAGTGCAGATTGAGCTTTACGTTGATGACTTAATGTTTGGGTCTACAACCCTAAATATTCAATAGATTTGAAAAAGGTTATATGCCACATTAGATTTGAAATGTCCTTATTAGGGGAGATGAAGTTCTTTTTAGGATCAGATCCACCATTCCCCAAAAGGTATTTTTTCATTTCAGGCCATGTATGCTTTAGTAAATACTGAAAAAGCATAATATGGACATTTGTCCACTCCCATTGGTACACCATTGGCTACTAATCCATAAACTAGATGTTGATTTGAGTGGAGACCCTGTAGACACAATTGATTATCATAGTAGATCGGGTCACTATGTACTTGAAATCCGCAAGTAGATCTAGGATTAGTGCAAGCAGTATGCTATTGTGCAGTTAATCAAGCATGACCAACTAAAAGACCTCAAGGAGGGTAAAAGAATCTTTAAATAACTAAAAGGGATACCATTAACATGGGACGCTGGTATCCAAAGGATTCTCGGTTTGAACTAACAGCATTTTTAGACGCTGATCATGCCGGATGCCTCTTGATACTCGGAAAAAAAAAAAATGCACTTCTGGATGGGATAAAGTTCCTTGGTGATAAGCTAGTAAGTTGGATGTCAAAGAACAAAACTGCACCGCAATGTCTTTTGCAGAGGCTGAGTACGTGGCGTTATCTACAAGTTGTGCTCAAGTAATGTAGATGAGGACACAACTTAAGGATTATGGCTTCAACTATAATAAAATACCGTTGTATTGTGACTCTTCAGTCTGCCATAGCAATATCATGCAACCCCCCGTACATCATTCGCGAATAAAGAACATCCATACTCGGAATTATTTCATAATAGGAAACATGTTAAGAAATGGTATAATTGAACTATATTTTGTCTGAAACTGAATACCAATTTAGTGTCATTGTTTACGAAAGCCCTTCCATGAGGGATCGGTTTAAGTAATCTTGTCAGAAGGATTGGTATATGAGTTGTTTGACTCAGTTGATTGGTTGGTTATGACATGAGACTTGCTTGATATCATTATCAAACTCACCTCGTAAATATTTTTGAGAAAAGCAAATACAAATAAATATAAAAACTTTAAAAAGAAAATACAAAAATTAGAATAAAACATGAAAATTTCCAAAAAAGGATTCTTCTCGACACGTATCTTGGAAACGATTAACATTTATGTGACTTAGAAATGTCCATTAACATTGACCCGGGTGTGTAAATGAAGTTCGTGCGAAGAGTTGCAAATAGTTTCTAATAATGTAATTTCTAATTTTCTAGATGGCCTTATGTGCAATATTTTACATAACCCGGACTTCAAATAAAGGTAAGGTTTATAACTTATTCCTACAACGAGAAAATTAACTTTTCTCGGTCTTGAGCTGTTCAAACAAGACATTCAATGTTTATAGCTCAAGAAAAAGGAGAGTGTACGTTTCAGTGCTCCCCCCCCCCCCCCCCCCCCCCCACCCCCCCCTTACCCTTTACCGTTTATCATGACTACCTCTAAACAACTGTGTGTTTTACAAAAACAGTTTCACAATAATTTTTCCTATGAAATTATTCTCAGATTTACAAATTTCATAATCTTTCAACCTATGTGTGTTCACACTCCAACCCACAATTTTTTCCACAAGGACAATAATTTTCTCAAACATGGGTCTATTTTTGAGGGGGATTTAGTTTATTGAACAACCAAAGTTTTTAATTTCTTGGATCCATAACAACGACAATTCTTAAGTATTCCCAAAATATAATCAAAATGTTCCAAACAATTCACTGTGATTAATATATTATCCCACTTCCTCCTCTCCCCTCACCCCCCACCTCCCACGCTCCCCCCACCTCTTATTTTAATCACAAGGTATTCAAAAGCTAAGTGTTTATTATTTATAATAAGGGTCGAGGAAAATGTATTTAAAACTATGATCTATTCAACGCAATGGGATTAACAGTAAGAAAAGGTTTTATGGTTTCGATCTTAATACCCAATCATACATTTTAATTTCTCGATTGATTCTGAAGTCATATGGGGTTAAGGTTTTTTAAAAAAAGGCGAATAATTCAATTCCTTTGATTCCAACCAGGAAACTGGAGATTCTCACCAAGGATAATCCAAAGTTAGATATAGCAAGTCCTTAGGTATGATTGGAGATGAATGAAATATCGGAATTATGCTGACTAAGATTGAGCTAACATGGAAACATCACAACAAGGTATTAGTAATGACGGTTCAAGGTAAGATTGAAAATCACTACTAGGTATTATGTTATGACGTCCTGGTACTGCTTTGAGAGAGAGTTAAAGAATGATGTAAATGATATGTCGAGGAATAAAGGGTCTAAAAAAGAAGCACCTTCCAAACAACTTAACGGCAGATAACCGGGGTCAATACATATGCTGTCAGAATCGCATGTTGATTGCTGACATTGAAAATGACATCATGGACCCAGTGATGCAATGCACAACCCTTCCCAGCCATTCGGGTTTCTCTCAACAGAAACTTGTCTCATTTGTCACAGAGATACACGTTATCCTAGTGACATCTCATTCCGAGATGTTGATATTGAATAGGTGACAATATGCTCCAGCCTTAACCGAGTACTAAAATAAAATTGCTACTAATAGAGTCTAGGCCAAGAGATCAATCAAAATATCGTTTGGTCTACATTTTACCTTTTCAAAACACTTGTTGAATATCATCAGGTTACAAGTTGTTATCAAGAGTCCTACGCAACTATCATTGTGTTTTTGCCAGAACTTCGAGTTGATAGTGATACTAATGTATTCACAATGAAGATGGAAAATCATGCTTGAGGCCAGCATCAAACAAGCTTTCTTGGTTGGTGACTTTGCGAGATTCTATATGAATCAAACTTGTGATAACTGGATTTCGATTTGGTCCAGTAAATGAATTGACGGTTGTTGAATTTTTATAAAGCTTAAAAACCCCGAAGGTCGTTACAATAAAAGATTTAACGAGTGACAGTCGATTGATTTTCAAATAAATTTTCTCGTTTATCACTAACGTAACCTGCAGTCAAATCAGTGGTGGTGCAACCTAATTCACAATGTTTCATGCTCTAATCTACAAAGATAAACTATAAAGAAAGCTAAGATTCTAAACTACAAAGAACTTCTGCTAAATCTGATTTGAAGCTTTCAGGATAAGGCATAGTATGAGAAATGTTGTTCAAAAGACATAAGATCTGCAAATAAGATGGCATAGACGTTTAAAGACAATGTCAAAGGGCTTACAAAGACAAGATGGCAAAGCATGAAGAACAAGACCTACAAAACGTAATAAAAAGAGAATGACCAAGACCGCATGAGACTTACGACAAAAAGCAATTCATTGATCCTCGAAGGGTGTCATCAATGAACTCACTTCGGGGGAGATTGTTAGCCTCAAAATATTGAGTCGAACATGAAGTTCGTTCATTATGTATTTAAGTCTCGGTCAATCAATTAGTTAATGTTGTAATAGTATAATATTGGGAATCGAGCTCGATAGTTAATCTAATATTGTATATGTTTCGGGTTTTAACAGTAAATCCCGAGCCGGGTCCTAGTTAATATCCCGCTGCGGTCACCTTTTAAGTGTCGGGGTTTATAACGGGAAAACTTTTCCACTTGGAAAAGTTAGTGTTTATTTCTAAATTAATTATGTAGAGAGAGAGAGACCTATTCTCTCATCTCTCTCTCTCTCTCTCTCTCTTTTCTCTCTCTAGAACAACTCACCTCTTTCATTTCTAGTTCTTAATCCGTGATTGATTTGTGTTATGAAGTGTTAAACGGGATCCTACAGGTGCATTGATAACCTTATAGTTTTTAGCAAACTATCAGCTATCAACGGATTTGAATTCTCTTTACTAGTAGCCGTTTGCTCTGTAAAACTATAAGGTTATCAATGCACCTTGTTACTATAATGAAGCATTGACTGGTCCATAGCAAACGGCTCATGGTAAAGGACTTTTCAAATAGGGTGATGGCTGGTAGTTTGCCAATATCTATAAAGCCAATTTAGTTGATGTGTTGTGTAGCTTTGCTGTGAAGAGAAGACCAAAGACTAAATGTCAAGTTATGTATGATCTGGTTTTTAAAAGAACATCAAACAGATCATCATTCAAGTGAAGTAAGGCTACTTAAAGACATGTTAGATACAATTCCAAAAGCCCCAAACTTAAGGAATACTTGAAGTTCTTAATGTGAAGTTCCAGTTTAGGGGTGGAATGTTAGGAATTTTGTGATTAACAGACTTTAATTATGTTAGTATTGTAGTTAATTCTGCTAGTGTAATAGTTTGTACAGGTAGAAGGTTTATCATAGTTAGTACTGGCAGTATTAAATAGTTAATACTATTTGTGTAATAGTTAAGTCTGCTTACGTAGAAATCAGTTAGAGTTAAAGTCGCTAGCGATCGCGCAGATATCTTAGAAAAGATATGAGGTTTCTTTTATATGCGTTTTGTTAAAGCCCAATTAGGGTTTCCTTAGTCTATAAAGGAATCCCTAGAGCATAGTCAGGTAGATATAGATTCTACACAG
Source organism: Tanacetum coccineum (assembly GCA_026074375.1). Lineage (NCBI taxonomy): Eukaryota > Viridiplantae > Streptophyta > Magnoliopsida > Asterales > Asteraceae > Tanacetum > Tanacetum coccineum. Next base: position 14,802 of record BQNB010118241.1, on the reverse strand, counting down.
ATCATAGAGATCGAATTTGTAATCTTATTTGTAAAATCTGTAAACCTAGAGAAGATTCAAAGTTTAATATAAAAGTCTTTTGTGGTTTTTGTATTGTTCTTCTTTGCTTTATTGTATGAGATTTTCCGATTTAATCAATAGTGTTCACTCAGTGTTTCAATATAGTTGCTTTAGAATTATCTAAAGGAGCAAACTCTTTGCAAGCTAAAGGTTAAGATCCATTAAGCAAATGGATCCTACAGCTCATGACACCGAAGCCTTAGGTTAATCAATAACCACAAATAATTGCCCCAACAGGTGTCTTTGCCAAACACCCGCAAAGCTATTCAAATGATGTGCTATTGGTTACCGAAAGTATAGGTACACCAACGGGGAGTCCAGTCCCAAATAGATCTATTCACATTATTCGCGCTTACCCCGATGAGTAATTAACAGTTCATGATAGTGGGTACTTAATGGCAAAAGCAGGCACTTAGGCAATAATATATCAGGATAGCATATAGTTGGAAAACACTTGTATTCATGATTTGTAGCATGTATCCCCCTCACGGGTTTATGAAATAAGAGATTTAAAAGTGAGGCTATAAACTCACCTTAACAAGGAAATCTGATTGATGGCAAAAATATATCAAGTGAAAGTAACGGCTTCGTCATACAGCCTGTGGTAGTATGTCAAGTCTTAGTGTGATTGTTTATATTTCAAGACTTTACGGAGTTTAACATACATATTTGATTTATTAATTTATGGAAATATTGTATCATTGTTCGGGCTATCATAATTCAGAGGTCATGCAATATCGTTTGAGGAGCTAGGCCACTTTAAATCGTAAACCCAGCAAACTCGTCAAAACGAATACTCAAATGAAACCCCTCACATGAAATTCCCTAGTAGCGTGATACGATAAGATTTTAAGTTTCTTCAAAAGTTAGTTGATGATAAATTACATTAAATATATAACGTAATTAATTTATAATGCGTCGATCGTTGATTAATAACGACAAATGTGTCGGGTTTTAACAAAATTGAGTTTTATAATGTTTATATATATTTTTATAATTTGTCTAAAAATATTTTATTTTATATTTTTTAAGAATTACAAAAATGGACAATAAATCCCTTGTTTATAAACTTTTAACAAAACTTTTAGTCCTTTAAGTATATATAACTTAAACCTTTAACTTTAGAATTTGGCAAAATATACCCTTGGAGTTTTAACTTTAATAAAGTTACAATTTCAGCCCTTGTAGTTAATAATTTCAAAAAGTTACAATATATACCCCTATGCATGAAAATATTTACAAAATTATTCCAAATTTGCACATGGCAATCTTATTTTATATCGATTCCAAAAAAAGAGGATTTTTTAAGGTTATAACTTAAAAAAACCTAAGGGGAATAAGCTTATAAATAAAATGATGGGTTTTAACGCGCTCTCGGAAGTTTAGAATAAACGATCTCGTTAAGTAGGAAATTCAAAACGGGGTCATTTTAGGGTTTTAAACAACAAACGCTTAGGTTTAAGATTAAGCTTTAAGACTTAATAAATGTTTTAGATGTGTGTGTGTGTGGTTTACGCAAAAGTAGCTTTTAACAACAGCTTCTATGGACCAATTTTCTTATAGATTTTGAGAAAACTGCGAGATAGATTTTGTTGGTTTCATAGGTAATGCAGTGTTGAGGTTTAGAAAATAAGAACGGAACGCCGCGGCCACGCGGGTTTTAAGGTTATATTTTTAAAACAATGGTTCTAATATGATTATAAAGACCTTATAAGAGTATTAAAACAGAACACGAGCTTATAGAACCTAAATTGAGCTTATGGATTCGAAAATGGGTCGTAGTACTCGTGCGCCTAGAATAACGATCTTGGGCCTTCGTTTCTTGCTTTCTTTGCTTATATCCTAGTCTTGTGGCTTCCCTTCTCCTTCTTGATCAGCCTTGAGTCTCCATTAGAGAGTTAGAATTGTGATGAGAGGTGTGAGTTAGAATGAAGGGTTGTACGCCATTTTTATTATCGATTCACCTTGGGAGGGCCAAGGCCCCTTTCTTAGGGCGCCACAGTTTGGACGCTAGAGTATACCTGACGACTGCGAAGGGCTATTAACGCGACGCTATAACAGGGCTTCGATTTTTGCACCAGCCTAGGAGGACTAGTGCGGACAGATTCTGACCGAGGTCTTGTCCCGCCGTGCTCCCCCAGCTAAGCAGCTTGGGAAGATAGTAGGGGAAGTCAATGAGGTGCTTGGTGTGGTTATTCTAAAAAGGATGAACCATGAGAAAATAGCGTGCGTCGGTTTTAATTGGAGGATATATATGAGAGTAGGGTTTTAGGGTTTAATTCGTGAATTAGGGTTTAGGATTAAGGTAGTTTAGGGTTTAGGATTAATGTTAGGGTTAGGATTAGGATTAGGGCTTAGGATAAAGGTTTTATGTTAATATCAAAGTTTTTAAATAGAAAAAGTGGTGTCGGGTTTCTATTTTGGAACGGGTTAGGGTTTAGGGTTTCTTGGTTTTTATTTTATGTACATTAGGGTAATAAGGAAGGAAAGTGAAATGTAATGTCGAGCATTGAGTTCTTCTAACTTAGTTTGATTAGTTTGAACGAAATCTTTAAGAAATATGAAGTTAAAATGGCTTATTTGAATTCGTGCATTAAAAGCTTGTACATTATGCTTTAAAGGACTTGTACATTAATTTTATATGTATACATTACATATAATTAGGGTTTTGATATAAACGTTAATGTTTAATGCTTGTTTTGAAGTAACGTTGGAAATAGTACGTTAAATTGATAATGTACTTGGTTACTATATAATGATATTAAGATTTGGACTTGACACTATTAGGATGTTTACATGATTTGTAAAACATAGATAGTCATGGGCATTGGTTAAGGTTGTGTGAGCTCGTTTACTTTAGAGATGCAAGTTACGTTGCATAATGAGATAAAGCAAAAATTTTCCCTGTATAAAGGTGGTTTACCTTGCATCTAATTTAATAGATGGAATACAGATGCATTATAATTTAATAGATGGATAATACAGTGCATCTAATTTAATAGATGGATATTTACATTAATGAAAATTGCGGGTTGTTATATCTAACATTTGATACTGTTAGTTGTACGAGCATTCACATAAGGATAAGGATACTGAACTTTAGAGGTAAAGTTCCCTCACAAAGATATAAAAAAACCGGGTCCCACAGTAGGCCCGGTATTATCTATGTGAGAGAACTTTACCTCTAAAGTTCAAATGAACTTTATAGGATCTTTTTCCTTCACATAATATTGGGGTTAATAATGATGAGGTAAAGCCTATTTTGCAAGCATAACACATGTTTGATGAATTCTTATATGGCAAAAAATTCTTCATCTTTAAGTCGTTTACTTTCTTGAAGGGATTATTAAAACATGGTTGTATGATATTAATCAAATTATTAACGATGAAAGTTATGTAAAAAAATCCTTTCATTGTCTATTATTATGGGAAGCAAGCAATATGTTGGATACTTAGCTTGTAAAAAGAACAGTTATATTGGATAAATCCAAACAACTATATGAGAAACTAAGATTATGAATACCACAAGTTATGCGGAATCTAACTTGTAATACTAAGAAGAACACAAATATAAAACACAGAACTTTGAATATATTGAATATTAAGAATCTGTCTAAGTTACAGAATCACTATGATAACTAGCTAATATTGATATGTTATTGATATCTTCTAACTATAGTAGAGTTCCTTTTATACACCAAGGAAACCCTAGCTAACCCCAATGGGCTTTACAATTTGACTAAGATACGTCTCAAAGGTGAAACATATCTTTTCCTAATATATCTCAACTACTTTGACTATAACAATACTAACTATATTTAACTAACAGTACTAACTATTATACTAATAGTACTAATAAACTGATAGTACTAACATTTTGAACTAGGATTTGTGACTAATCACGCGAGCTTGACAGTACTAACTTTTACCACTAGCAGGACTAATGCTTTAGGAGTAAATCTCTTCAGTCTTCACCGCTCATCGCGTAGTTTTTTTCAGACCAGCTGTAGGTAACTTCTATAACCAGCAGTACTAACTTGTAGAGGCCTTCAGATCCCAACATATATCTTAAACCTTTGCACGGCTTAAACGTTGAACGCGCGGCAAAGTGGGAGAGTCAGACAACACGTGATACAGATTTTCTGGAATTCGAAGAACTTATTACTTTAGATATCAAACAACTTGCTTTTTTAGACATCAAGATCGAGTCAGTTGATACACCAACGCTTTTTATCTACTCAGTAACATCTATAAATAACAATGGCTTAATGTACTAAAATAATAGAATCACAAAGTTTTAAATGAATACTCTCGCGCTCGCGCTCTCTACGCTAAACTATATATAAACACTTTTCTAACCATTATATCGTCCATTTCAGTTAGAGAAGTATATCTTATAAAATTGTCTTCGTCTTCAATGTCTTTCATCCTAACCGGTTTTTAAGATATAGCTTATTGAGAGAGAGATTGTTATTAGGAAAGAAAACAGAATAAGCCAATGAACATAATCCAATTCTATGGAGATATATATAGTGAAAAACAATAGCCAGTGGATCCCACATCAACCAGAGTGAAATCTTTTGCTTGCTTTATAAAGCGGATAAGGGACACCTACTCTTGTCCCTTTTGGGGACATCCGATAAAATTGGAACGACACAGAGAAGATTAGCAGGGGCATCGCCATGACACGCACAAATTGAGAAATGGTTCAAACTTTTTTTTACCACCCCGCGAACTTTTGCCACCACACCCACTGTTAGTCGCCATTTTACCACTCTGCAAACTTTTGCCACCGCACCCACTGTTAGTCGCCATCTTTGCTCCAGATTTTCATTTTTATCATTTTTTGCCCTTGCTGCAAATGTAAGTCAAAGGCAAAACAACTCATTCAGATGCACCCGAGGGGTGAAGACACCAACAACCTATCAATGAAGAGAATGCAGATTGTTGACAGTTGTTAACTCATCCATGTTCGTTACGCAGTTTGATAACAGGAGGTCAGCTCATCCATGTTTAAATAAAGTTTGAAACAAAGGGTCATTGTGTTGGGATTTAACAACTAGTTAACCAATAACTACGAGTACGCAGCGGATATGGATCTAGTTTATCATATACGATTAACACACAAATAGTATGAGAAAACTAACCTTTCATGAAAAACTTGAATGAATCAAACGAGAACTAAACCTTTGAAACTAGTGGATAAGATTCCACCTCTATGGTTGCTCACACAAACACGTCAACCAAGAGCGCCTGGATGCTAGCCTTGCTTTACGTATATCCCAAACAACAAGTATAATGCAAACCTACTAAAATCAAGTACCAAAACCCACTCTTGTATGCTGTACCAAAAATCAGGAAGGAGGTTTAGGGTTTCCACCGAATTCGGTTCAACCGAATTAGGGCGAATGAACCGAAATTCACCAAAACAAAACCCTAATTGAAACTAACTGTTGTTACGCCTCGAAAACCTGCAAACCAAAGTACTACACCTTCTAGAACAGACTTGGGATCGAATCACACCAATCTATAACCCTTAGGGTCGCTACACCAAAATTCAACAAAAAGGTTTTAGGGTGAACCGAATTTTAGAAAACCTAATTAGGGTTTATGTAATTCGACTGTTATGTGTTAAAGAGAGGGGGAAGTATTTCTCTGATGTTTAAAACTTGTGAGTTTTCAGTCCAGATAATGAGATTTATTGGAGTGAAGGGGTTTTATAGCCTTGAAACCCTACTCATGAAAAGACTAGGAAACTCACTTATATCCTTATCACAACTCTTTCTCTTCTCCCTTATCCTTGTGGTATAATGAACTTGGGGCACTCTCCGCATGAACCCTTATGGCCAGATCTTCTATTAGCACCTTAGGGTTCTTGTCTTTGTCATTTTTAGTCCTTTGGTTTACAATTTAGAAACGTTACGTGAAGTTTAAAACGCACTCTAAGTGTTTGACGTATGTGCCCCCAATAGGCTCACACATTTCTAGTTGTATTAGAGCTAATCCAACTCACATAATCCAATGGCTCCCACTTGGGAGTTGGTGTAGCAGACTGCCTACATACTAACGACAGAAACGTCTAGCAACACTCACATTCGTTGTTAAAACTAGAAATGTCTCAGATCAAGTTTCAAAAACATTCTCAGTAGCATGGTTATGTATCTCTTGCTATAATCGTCCCTTTGTTACAGATACCGTTAAACCATGGATATGGATCCTAACTCTGTGTGTGTGTGTGTGTAGTTTAACCATGTAGAATTATCGTTATTGAATCTTTAATACTAGTTATACAAATGTAATCCTAGCTCATCTTCTTGCATTACCTTTGCGGTTTAGGCCAAACAATTATCTGATTAATTATGAAGAGGCGCCAACGGTATCATTTTGCACATATCAAGTGGAGGAACAAATTCTTTGTTGAATACAAGTGTTGTAAATGCTGCTTCACATCACTTCCAATAATAGCCTTTATAACTACCATTTTCAGTGTTAGGTTTGAGTTAAGAATTAAATGTTGAATATCCGCATACATACAGGCTTGTGTGTATTCTCAAGTTATGGATGGGACTTAACTAACAATATTCGAGACTTTACTTATGATAACGAATCCAAAAGTAAATATTCAAAGGTTGGGGTGTCCAATATGCATCCCTTGTGAATAACATATGAGTTTGGCGGGAACCATCTATATATTCAAAGAATATAACCAACACTCGCATTTGTCTTGTGTAACAATATTCCCATATTGTTAACTGACAATGGATATATTTAGAATGATAAATCATTCATGGATTAAACATGCAAATATAAGATAACAATTATTATATGAATGAAAACAAATACACAAGTATATCTTTATAGTATATATAGAGTAGTAAAGTATGAGTATAATTTGCCTCCCCCACACTCCCTACCCCCACTTCCCCACCAAACACTCCCTACCTCCCCCCCACCACACCACTACATACATAACACCAGACATTCATACATCCCCGAGCACCATCCCACCTACCGCCATGCGAAGCCAATTCCCCCAAACTATTCCACCCCCGACCTCCCACCCGATTATCCAGTCTACCCCACATCAATTGACTGCCTGGACCCCAAGCTACATTCTTTAGTAAAAGGATCAAGCTAATTGTCATCCTGTGTGAACTTTTTCTAATTCCCTCCTCCTCCACCTCCCCCGCCCCTCCCCCACCCCCCCGCACATATTCAATAACTACACGAAGGTAGTGTAGTGAACTTTGGCATGAAAATGTCTAGCACCTTTAGTGATTCATGATTCATTAGCTATAGTAATTGCTCAGTATTTTCTCGATACATATTTAGGGGTTCTTCAATGGTTGGAACAACACCAAGAATAGAAATGATCATCTAACCTAAAACGCTTCTTTGAAGCATTAGCATTAAGCAGCAAATATATCAGCTTCGCAGAGGAAGTTGCCAAAAATGCTTGATTGGTACACTTCCAGTCAACAACACTTCATTTTAAAACGAAATTACATTTCTAGTCTGAAACTTGAGTGTCATCAGCATCCGTCAGATATCCAGCATCAGTGTAGCAAAAAAAACCCCTAAGCTCTCATTTTTCGAAATTTAGCTTAGTGTCGGAAAATAACGTAAGCGACGTGTAAACGGTTTTCTCCGCCTAAAGGGAGCTTGTTGACATAGTGAAATCTCAAGTCGGATACTCGGGGAGTAGAGTAGGGCGAAGTGGTGCTTCGTAGCCGAACCACTATAAAATCTCGGTGTCTTGGTTTAGTTTTTTTTCCTTATCTCTTTACATTATTATTGTTGTTATTTAGTTTTCGTTTAGATAGTTATTGCTTGTTCATATCGTGATTTGATTGAACATATAACTCGGATTTTAAACCGTAAAACAAACATGTAAACTATTCAACCCCCCTTCTAGTTTCCACACTCCATGTGAAATATCTTTAAGATTTTCTCGATATAAGCACTTTGACACAAACCAATTAACCGCCATGATATATCTCTGTAGATCTTGAATCCAAGAATATATGCAGCTTCACCTAAATCTTTCATAGCAATACACCTTCCAAGGTAGGATTTTACATCTTGTAACATTGGAATGTTGTTTCCCATGATTAATATGTCATCGACATACAAGATTAGGAAAGTGACATTACTCCCACTAGCTTTTAGATATACACATGGCTCATCACGATTTTAAGTGAAACCAAATTTCTTAATTTCATCATTAAATCGTTTATTACATTGCCTTGATGCTTACTTAAGTCCAGAAATGGAATGCTTCGGCTTGCATACTTGGTTTAGATATTTTGGATTGAAAAAACCTTCTGGTTGCTCCATGTATACCTCTTCATTGAGATATCCATTGAGGAAGGAAGTTTTGACATCTATTTGCCAAATCTTATAGTCATAAAATGCAACTATGACTATAAGAATCCTAATAGCTTTAATGTCTGCAACAGGAGAAAAGGTCTCTTCATAATCAATCCCTGGGTTTTGAATGAAGCCCTTCACTACCAGATGAGCTTTATAGGTATGTACAGCTCCATCCATGTCGGTCTTCTTTTTGAAGAGCCATTTGTGACCAACAGTCTTGCCGTTAGGAGGAAGATCAACTAACTCCCAAAATTTGTTGTCTCTCATGGATTGCATCTTCACATTCATAGCATTATTCCATTTGTTAGATTCAGGATCCAACAATGTGGCTTTATAGTTAGCAGGTTCACCAAGATCCCCTAACTCATGTTCCTCAGCATTGACGTGTAAACACAATCGATCTGTAGCATGGTGTGTCCTTGTACCTACGAATGGGATTGATATCACTTTGAGGTTCATCAATTTCTTAATCATCCTCTTCGTGATGTAAGCTAGTATCTATAAAAGGATGCGTATCTTCTTCTTGAATAATTTTAAGATCCATTTGAGATATCCATTGAGGAAGGCAGTTTTGACATCCATTTGCCAAATCTCATAGTCCTAAAATGCGGCTATAGCTATAAGAATCCTAATAGCTCTAATGTCTGCAATAGGAGAGAAGGTTTCGTCATAATCAATCCCTGGGGTTTGAGTATAGCCCTTCGCCACAAGACGAGCTTTATAGGTGTGTACAGCTCCATCCATGTCGGTCTTCTTTTTGAAGAGCCACTTGCTACCAACGGTTTTGCCGTTAGGAGGAAGATCAACTAAGTCCCAAACTTCGTTGTCTTTTTGGACCATGCAATTCCAATTCATACACATTTCAGCCATTTATCAGGACTTTGGGTCTAACAATGCTGCTTTATAGTTAGCGGGTTACACCCAAGATCTATAACTCATGCTCCTTAGCATCGATGTATAAGGCTATCAATCTGGTGCATGTCATGTCCTTGTGGACTACGATTGGGAATGATATCAATTTAGTGGATTCATTATTTTCTAGATCATCCTCTTCATGATTTAAGCTAGTGTCTATAGAAGGATGCGTATCTTCTTCTTGAATAATTTCAAGATCTTCTAGACTCCCACTAGCTTCTTGAGTTATAAGACTATTCTCTAGGAATTAAGCATTCTAAGCAACAAGTACTTTGTTCTCGGGTGGGTAGTAGAAAGAATATCCTATTGTTTCCTTTAGGTATCCTATAAAGATACACTTAATAGATATGCGTTCTAACTTGTCAGGCTTGGTAAAAGTATCTCGCTTAACAAGTTCCTCACAACCCCAGACTTTTAAGTAAGACAGCTTAGGGGCTTGCCCATGCCATACTTCGTATGGTGTCTTTTCAACCTTCTTAGTTGGAACCATATTGAGAATGCGTGCAGCAGTCTCAAGGGCATAATCCCAAAAGGACTTTGAAAGAGTTGTTTGACTCATCATGGATTGAACCATATCTAGTAGGGTTCTATTTCTCCTCTCTGACACACCATTGTGTTGTGGCGTATAAGGAGGAGTACGATGGGCGATAATCCTATGATCCTTTAGATGATCTAAAAACTCTTAACTCATATACTCGCCCCCACGATTAGAACGTAGCGATTTTATGGTCTTACTGAGTTGATTTTATACTTCCTTTTAAAACACTTCATGTTTATGCTTTAACAAGTAAACATAACCATAATGACTAAAGTCGTCAATAAAAGTGATGAAGTAGCTTGCTCTTTGTCTTGACACGATCTTAAATGGGCCACATACATCGGTGTGTATTAGTCCAAGTAGATCTTTGGCCCTTTCTACTTGATGTGTGTAAGGTAATCTTGCCATCTTTCCAAACATACAACGAACGCATATTTCAAAATCCCCAAGGTCAGCTGTGTTAATACAAATAATGTCTAAAAACGTTATTTATATATTTTGACCTCTCAACGTTTTGATAATAACAAAATGTAAAAATGTTTACAATAAAATTAAACGTTTACAAATTCTATTTCTAAGATTAGTGATCACTTAAGGTATGAACAAACAAATCATTAAGCATGATTAGTGATCAAGAAAATATTTTTCTCATCCATTACATTTTTACAAAATATTTTCACAAAATATTTTATAATTAAAAGAAAAGTTTTATTAAAAACTTAAAATTTGAAATTCAAATTTTCCTCCTAAAACGGAAGCTTCTATAACAAATACAACCTTCCTCACAAAAAAATAAAAAACAGAGCGGAGTCTACTGGTGGCCCCCTTATAGGCCTGGCAGCCCCCTTCTATATATGGGACCGTCAGACCCACCGCCAGTTACCGTTGGCTTTTCTTGTCTATAAATACTGGTCCACCCCTTGCTGAAAATTAGACCTCTTTGCATGAATTTTCTCACACTTCTTTCTCTCTCTAAAAAAACTTCTTTCTCTCACTAAATATCTTGATCACTAACATCTCTTGATCTTGTTTCAAGTGATCTAATCTATTCTTCTCATCTCTTCCCTCTCTTTCAAGTGCAAGAGAAGAACACTCGTCTTTGCCAAGAAACAAAGTGTTGATTAGTGATCTCTCCTCCTTTCTTCTAAGTACCAAACCTCTATTGTAATTACCTTGTGTATTTGTATGATTCGGATAGTGTGTAAATCTGATAGTGTAGATCTAGTGATTATGTATTGAATGTGAAGTGGTAGATTGGTTCTCGCTAAGATTAGGACTCGACATCTAGCTTAGTGTCGGAAAATAACGTAAGCGACATGTAAACGGTTTTCTCCGCCTAAAGGGAGCTTGTTGACATAGTAAAATCTCGAGTCGGATACTCAGAGAGTGAAGTAGGACAAAGAGGTGCTTTGTAACCGAACCACTATAAAATCTTGGTATCTTGGTTTGGTTGTTCCTTTCCTTATCTTTTTACATTATTATTGTTGTTATCTAGTTTTATTTTAGATAGTTATTGCTTGTTCATATTGTGGATTGGTTAAATATATAACTCGGATCTAAACTGTTATCCCACTTGTTAATCCATTACACAACACTAATCTTTACCAAGATGCTAGAAAATAAGATAGAATCTTAGAGAGAGAAATAAAGAAAGAAAATTAGATTGTAGAGAGTGGTGAGTTATAAGAGATGAAAAGTAACCAACACCCTTCACCAAGTGTGGTGAAGGGGATTTTATACCCATGCCATGCTAGGTGGCTTATGGGCTTGTAACTTGGGCCGGGCTTGGCATAACTTGGGCTTTGAGCCCGAAACACAATTAATGTTTGATATAAACGGTATTGGTTTTTTTCACGTCATCATCTTACGTTTTGTTAATATACACAATGTTAAAAAACGTTTACGATTAAAATTAATCGGTTTACATATTATTAATCGTAAAATTCATTTATAAGATTAGTAACTCACTTCAAGGGATGAACAAACAAATCATTAAAACATGATTAGAAATGATCAAGAAAATATTTTTCTCATCATCCATTTACATTCTTTACAAAAGAAATTTCACAAATTTAATGATACAAAATTTTTTCTAATTAAAATAAAAGTTAATAAAAACTTAAATTTGAAATTCAAAATATTTCCTCCCAAAACGGAAGTTTCTATACCAGATACAACATTCCCCACAAAAAGACAAAAAATGGGAGCATATTCTACTGGGCGGCCCCCAGTATTTTTAGGACCGTCGGGACGCGTCAGTGACCGTTTGGATTTCTCTGCCTATAAATAACTGCTCCATTCCATTGCAGAAAATCAGACCTCTTTTCATGGAAATTTTCTACACTTCTTTCTCTCTCTAAAAAATCCTTCTTTCTCTCACTAATATCATGATCTCTAACATCTCTTGAATTTGTTTCAAGTTGTTCTAAATCTCTTTCTTCTCATCTCTTCCCTCTCATTCAGTGCAAAGAGGAGAACACTCGTATTCGCAAGAAACGAAGTGTGGATTTAGTGTTCTCTCTCTTTTCTTCTAAGTACCAATTCTTTATTGTAATTATTCCTTGTGTATTTGTTGTGATTTCGGATATTGTGTAAATCCGATATTGTAGGTCTCGTTATCGTGTTAGTGTTTGTGTCAAAGTGGTAGATTCGTTTAGCTAAGATTTAGGACTCGACATTTAGGTTAGTTGTCGAAATATAACGTAAGCGTCGTGTAAACAGTTTTCTCGCTGAAGAGAGCTTGTTGACATAGTGAAATTCTGGAGTAGGATAACTCAGGGAGTGGAGCATGGGCGAAGAGAGCTTCGTTGCCGAACCATATAAATACTTGGTGTCGTGGTTTGATTGTTCCTTCTCTCTATCTCTTTATTGTTGTTTGATTGTTATTTACTATTAGTTAGATATTTTATTGGGTTTATTCATATTGTGGTTGGTTAAACATACTACTGAATAATAATGTATTTGAAAGTAAACTTTTAAAACGAAAATGAACTTGTAAACTATTCCTTCAACCTTTAGACCCTAGTAAACATACAATTCAAGCTTACCCAAACTATTCCTCTAGAGAACGATAATAACCCCCGAGTCTTACATATACTACACTACAACGGTTCTATGTACGATGCCTAGGTGGGTTGGTAAAAATTCCTGCGTATGCAACCAACCGCATTCAACGAAAATAAATGATGTTTTTAAAAATACAAATAATGTTTAAAAAACGTTATTTATATTTTTCGACCTCTCAATGTTTTGATAATAACAAAATGTAAAAACGTTTACGATAAAATTAAACGTTTACAAATTATTAATCGTAAAATTTCATTTCTAAGATTAGTAATCACTTAAGGTATGAACAAACAAATCATTAAGCATGATTAGTGATCAAGAAAATATTTTTCTCTTATCCATTACATTTTTACAAAAGAATTTCACAAAATTAATTATACAAAATATTTTCTAATTAAAAGAAAAGTTTAATAAAAACTTAAAATTTGAAATTCAAATTTTCCCCCCCAAAAAGGATAGTTTCTTTTACCAGATTCAACTTCCCACAAAATAAGACAAAAAATGGGAGCATATTCTACTGGCGGCCCCCAGTATATTTAGGTACAGTCGGGACCGCCGTCAGTGAACCGTTGGATTCTCTGTAAAATACTGATCCATTCCTTGCAGATATAGACCTCTTTGATGAATTTTCTCACACTTCTTTCTCTCTCTAAAAACCTTCTTTCTCTCACTAAATATCTTGATCACTAACATCTCTTGATCTTGTTTCAAGTGATCTAATCTCTTCTTCTCATCTCTTCCCTCTCATTCAAGTGCAAGAGAAGAACACTCGTATTCGCCAAGAAACGAAGTGTTGATTAGTGATCTCTCCTCTTTTCTTCTAAGTACCAAATCTCTATTGTAATTATCTTGTGTATTTGTGTGATTCGGATATTGTGTAAATCCGATAGTGTAGATCTAGTGATCGTGTAGTGATTGTGAAGTGGTAGATTAGTTCTAGCTAAGATTAGGACTCGACATTTAGCTTAGTGTCGAAAAATAACGTAAGCGACGTGTAAACAGTTTTCTCCACCTAAAGAGAGCTTGTTGACATAGTGAAATCTCGAGTAGGATACTCGGGGAGTGGAGTAGGGCGAAGAAGAGCTTCGTAGCCGAACCACTATAAATCTTGGTGTCTTGGTTTGATTGTTCCTTCTCTCATCTCTTTATATTGTTGTGATTGTTATTTACTATTAGTTTAGATATTTACTTGGTTGATTCATATTGTTGGTTGGTTAGAGAAGAACATTCGTATTCACCAAGAAACGAAGTGTTGATTAGTGATCTCTCCTTTCTTCTTCTAAATATCAAATCTCTATTGTAATTATTTTGTGTAATTGTGTGATTCGGATTATGTGTATATCCGATAGTGTAGATCTTGTGAGTGTATAGTGATTGTGAAGTGGTAGATTGGTTCTAGCTAAGATTAGGACTCGACATTTAGCTTGGTGTTGGAAAATAACGTAAGCGACGTGTAAACGGTTTTCTCCACCTGAAGGGAGCTTGTTGACATAGTAAAATCTCGAGTAGGATACTCGGGGAGTGGAGTAGGGCAAAGAAGAGCTTCTTAGCCGAACCACTATAAATCTTTGTGTCTTGGTTTGATTGTTCCTTCTCTCATCTCTTTATATTGTTGTGATTTGTATTTAGCATTAGTTTAGATATTTACTTTGTTGATTCATATTGTTGATTGGTTTAACATACTACTCGAATATAAGTATTTGAAACCAAACTTTTAAAACATAAAGCGAACCTGTAAACTATTCAACCCCCTTCTAGTTTCCAAAAGTGGTATTAGAAGCCAAGGTCACTCAAGATTTTTAAAATATATTGTATTTTAAAGCTTGGACCGATCTATCGATTCTAACATA
>BQNB010118240.1:0-21030 GCA_026074375.1 Tanacetum coccineum | reverse complement strand
TGTTCATAGGCCCCATTTCTTAATTCTGCTAATTTGTTCAATTGTAGGTACCTATGTTTTCCTGTGGTATCTAAATCTAGATTTACATTTTTTAAAGCCCAATATGCATTATGTTCCATCTTAATCGGAAGGTGGCATGCTTTTCCATATATAATTCTGAATGGAGTACTTCTGATGGGTAATTTATAGGCAGTCTTGAATGCTCAGAGTGCTTCATCGAGTTTATCTGCCCATTCTTTTCTATTTCCATTCGCAGTCCTCTCTAAGATGCGTTTAATAGCCCGGTTAGTGTTTTCATATTGACCGCTTGTTTGAGGATGATAAGGGATAGCAAGCCTATGCATTACACTGTATTTCTTCAATGTCTTTTCGAGAAAGGAGTTACAAAAATGTGTTCCGCGATCACTTATGAGTGCTTTTGGAACTCCAAATCTTGAAAACAATTTTTGGAGGAATTTAACTACCACCCGGGCATCGTTAGTTGGTAATGCTTTATCCTCGACCCATTTTGAAACATAATCGATAGCCACGAGGATGTATTTGTTGTTTCGTGAAGAAGGAAAGGGTCCCATGAAGTCAATGCCCCAAAATATCGAATACCTCGCAAGGAAGTTCGGTCACTCTACGATGGAGCTTCGGTCTTTAATTAATTAATGTTGTAATAGGACAATATCGGGAATCGGGCTCGATAGATAATCTAATATTGTATATGTTTTGGGTTTAATCCCAAGCAAAACCCTAGCTCGGGTCCTAGTTAAATATCCCGCGCATCACTTTTAAGTGTTGGGGTATAAAAGGAACTTTTCCACTTGGAAAAGTTAGTTGATCAAAATATCTAAGAAATATCTTTTCTTTTTTTCTCTCATCTCTCTCTCTAGTTTCTCTCTCTAAAACAACTCAATCTTTCTTTATCTCTTTTCTTGGTTCGATTTCGTGATCGATTCTATGTTATGAAGTGTAAATCGGGTTCCTACAGATGTTCATCGAGGAAGGAATCCCGTATTGCTTCCTTGTTTAATTCTTCCAGATCTGGGTTTTCTGATCTGGACAAGTGATCGGCAGCCAAGTTTTCAGTCCCTTTTTTATCCTTAATCTCTATAGTAAATTCTTGGAGTAACAAAACCCATCTTATGACCCTCGGTTTTGCGTCCTGTTTGCTAAACAAATATTTTAAAGCAGAATGATCGGTATAGACGACAGTTTTAGACATAATTAAGTAGGATCGGAATTTATCAAAGGCATAGACTACTGCTAGAAGCTCTTTTTCAGTAGTAGTGTAATGCTCTTGAGCGTCATTCATAGTCTTACTAGCGTAGTAGATTGGGCAAAACATTTTATCAATGCGTTGACCCAAAACTGCTCCTATAGCATAATCACTTGCATCACACATTAATTCGAAATCAAGGTTCCAGTCAGGAGCAATAATTACAGGTGCAAATATTAATTTATTTTTAAGGAAATTGAAGGCTTGCATGCATTCGTTTGAAAAGACAAATTTAGCATCCTTCATTAACAATTGGGTCATAGGTCGAGCAATTTTGGAGAAATCCTTAATGAACCTCCTATAGAATCCTGCATGCCCTAAGAAGCTTCTAACTCCCTTTACGTTGGTCGGGTAAGGTAGTTTGGCAATAACGTCAATCTTTGCTCTGTCTACCTCAATGCCAGATTTAGATATCTTATGACCTAAGACGATTCCTTCTTTCACCATAAAATGACATTTTTCCTAATTTAATACCAAATTTGTTTCTTCACACCTAGCTAACATTTTTGATAAATTAGTTAGGTAGGAGTCGAATGAGTTTCCGAAAACAAAAAAGTCATCCATGAAGACTTCCATAAATTCTTTGCACATATCGTGAAAGATTGTCGTCATACATCTTTGAAATGTAGCTGGAGCATTGCATAGCCCGAAGGGCATTCGTCTATATGCAAATGTTCCATATGGGCATGTGAAAGTAGTTTTCTCCTGATCTTCTGGCGCTAGAGGGATTTGAAAGTATCCAGAGAATCCATCCAGGAAGCAGTAATACTCATTTCCTGATAGTCTTTCTAACATTTGATCAATGAATGGTAATGGAAAATGATCCTTTCTAGTTGCATCATTGAGTTTTCTATAATTGATGCATACCCTCCATCCGGTGACTGTTCTAGTTGGGACAAGTTTGTTATTTTCGTTTGTTATTACGGTCATTCCCCCTTTTTGGGTACTACATGTATGGGGCTAACCCATGGACTATCTGAGATGGCGTAAATTAGTCCGCTGTCGAGTAGTTTAACTATCTCAGCTTTTACCACATCTTGAACTTTAGGATTGAGTCTTCGTTGGGGTTGCACCACTGGTTTGAAGTTATCTTCCATTAGAATTTTATGAGTGCAAAATGATGGGCTGATGCCTTTGATATCAGAAACTTTCCAAGCCAACGCAGCATTGTGTTTGATTAAAACCATCAAAAGTGACTCTTTTTCTTGGGGGTTTAATAGAGAGGAGATGATAACTAAAAATTCTTGATTATTATTCAAGAAGGCGTATTCTAGATGAGACGGAAGTTTCTTGAGTTTGGGAAGTTGTGTCTTAGCTTCACTCGTGTTGGAGGAGAATAAAGTTGGTCTGATGAATTCATTTGGATCCCAATTGTTATGGTCGAAGGATGACCCTGATTTATTTAAATCATCTAAGTCATCATCCTCTTCTTCCCATAAGTTGGTATTACTACTTTGTTGGTAATTTATGATTGGTTTGAATAATAATGAATCAAGTGGGCTTGAATGGAGAATCTCTTGAACATGGTCTTGAACAGCTTCACTAACCATATTGATAAAGAGACAATTGTCATCTTCTGGTGTGGAAAATTTCATTGCTTTTTCAATGTCAAATGTGATTGTCTCATTCCTAACCTCAAAAGATATTTTTTATTGAATACATCAATCATTGCATAAGTAGTGGCCAAGAATGGTCTTCCAAGAATTATAGGAATCTTATGATCTTCTTTCATATCGAGCACTACAAAATCAACAGGAAAAATGAATTTGTCAATTTTTATTATGACATTCCTAGCAATTCCCCTTGGGTATTGAGTTGATTTATTTGCTAATTCGATACACATGTGTGTAGGTTTTAATTTACCAAGATCCAATCTTGCATACATAGAGTATGGCGTAAGACTAATGTTGGCCCCGAGGTCAGCAAGAGCTTTGTTAATGCCTACTTTTCCCATGACACATGGGATAGTGAAGCTTCCAGGATCTTTCTCTTTAAATGGGATTTTGTTTAAAAGAACTACAGAACATCTTTCATTTAAATTTATTTAAGATGTTTCTTCTGTCTTTCCTTTTTTGGCAAGGAGATCTTTCATGAATTTAGCATATTTTGGCATTTGCTCTAAAGCCTCAAAAAATTGAATGTTTATGCTGAGTTGCTGAAGATTCTTAAAGAACTTTTTGAATTGTTCTTTTTCTTTTTCCTTTTTTAGTCGTCCAGGGAACGGTATAGAGTGGTAGTAGGATTCCATAGACTTTCTATGATTATCAGGTACCTCTTCAACATTCTTGGTTGTTGTTTCTTTTGTTGCAGGCTTGACTTGTGGATTTGTTATGTTTTCAAGAGGATTCTTGGGGGGTTTGTATTTTAGTCCGCTCCTGGTTGTTATAGCGTGTACCAACCCCCTTGGATTTGTTTTAGTAGAGCTGGGAAGACTTCCTGCCTCCCTCTCTTGTATTATTTTAGCGATTTTTCCTAAGTGATGTTCTATTTTCTTAATAGAAGACACTTGCGTTTTAAAGGTTTTGTCGTACGTTTTCTTGATTCCCCAAACTATATTCTCACTTTCCTTCTGCCTTATCCGAGATTCCTTGATGAAATTCTTTAAAGTTTCTTCAAGATTTGAAATCCTTCCTTCCATTGGGGTTTCATACTTATGTTGTGACATCTGAACTTCTTCGGTTATTATGTTCATATTGTTTTCAAAACTATCAATTTGATTGAGAACAACTTAAAGCTCCTTGTTTTTAGATTTTACATTTCCTTCTTTATACCATGAGAGGGAATGTGCGGATAATTCTTTGATAGCTTCCATTCCCTTGGTTGGTGTCATTCTAGGAATGGGTCCCTTGAAATCAACTTTATGTCTAGTCTCATCGTCCAATCCTTGATAAAATATTCGCAACTGCTCATGCTCGTTTTGCTTATGTTCAAGGCGACTAAAGATGGATTATGTGAATCTTTCCTATGAACAGTGCAAGGGTTCATTAGGTGCTTGTTTAAAATTCCTAATTGCTTCATTTGTTTAATGATTTTAAGAGGAGGATGATATTCATCCAGGAAGGCTTTTTTGACCAATTCCTAAGTTGTGATCGATCCAGCGGATAACCGTTTCATCCACTGTTTAGCTTTTCCTTTTAGGGTGAATGGAAAAGCCATCAACATAACCTGGTCCTTGGCAACTCCCGGTGAATGGAAAAGATCGATAATTCCGGTGATGTTAGAGATGTGTTCATGAGGATCTTCGTTCTCTTTTCTGTAGAACATGTTTTCTTTTAGTTCTTCGATGCATTGTCCCTAGAATTCAAATTTTATGTTTTCTTCAAATAATGGTTTAACAATTCCAGGCATACTGTCATTTCTAATTTTTGTCAGATATTCATTGACAGGAGACCCAGAGTCATTGGTCTCGCTCATATCAAACTATAACTAATTTTAGCTCCTCGGCAGCGGCGCCAAAAATTTGGTGCGAAAAATTGTTTTGAATAATTAATTGCCAAGTTTTAAATTTATAAAACTCGTCTAGTGATACACGCACTAACAGGCAGAGAACCCGGTCGTATGTAGTGAAGTAGTTGGTAAATCTGAGGTCATCCCAAGAGCTAAGTTTTAACTAGTTCTAATTTGATTTTGTCACGTTTAGAAAAATGGTTTTAAGATTGATTTAAAACTACAAGAAAGTAAATGCAGAAAAGTAAATTGATAGAAGGAATCAGGGAGAAAAGCGTGCTAGCCTAACCATTTCATTACTACTGTTATGATTACGTTTTCCTGTGCAATGTTTAATTACAAGTTTCATTAGTGGTTCTAATATCGGCAGACTCGTATTGGCATTTGAGGTCTGTCCTATACTTACTCTGCGATCCCAATTCCCCTAAGGTCATACGGGAAGGGTATCCAAGTTCGTAGTGGTTAATCCCCAACTATCCTTAAGACTAATTCTATAACCTATATAGATTACAAACCCTCTCTGAAAGAGTTTCTGTGATTTTTAAGTGTTTAATGTGACAGAGGCGGTAATATGGTTCATTCCTACACTAGGGATAGGTTCCAATATACCCTAGTACCCTGCTAATCCCAGGTTCAACCAGTAAGTCTAATTATAGGACTAACAAGATCTGAGCCACCCTTTACACTACCAAAACCCAAGGATCAATGAAAGGAAATAAGGATATCCAATGAAACCATAATTAAACAGGAAAAATCAATCATAACAATGGTAAATACATAGCTAGGCCAGCACTAGGAGTGCTTAGCCACTCATAGTAACAGTAAAATTAGATATAAATGAAGAAACCTTGGATTGATAAATCATAATTCTTACAAACGGCGTTTATGAATGATTAATGCTAAAAATGAGTAAAGTGATCCTCCTTTGGACTTCTTGGTGGAATGCTTCGTCTTCTAGAGCCCTTGTTCACCTCTTGGTACGGTGCTATGAAGTGGTGAGTTGAGTGGTGCTGAATGAGCCGAGTGAGGGCTTTATTTATAAGTATCGAAGGTGTTACGGAGTAACAGTTATGAACACATTACGCCGTAACAATGCTGATGTGGTTTCCCATTCTCCAGGCTTAATTGATGTTACGGCATAACCGTATCGCCATGGTTACACCGTAATGCTGACTCGGATACTGAATCTTCTTTTAAATTATATGTTATGGCGTGAAGGTGATGGTGAGGTTACGCCGTAACATTTGATGCCGATTCATTTCTTCGTTAATCTTGATTACGGCATAACTCTTGTGGGGAGGTTACGCCGTAAAAGCCTGGAATGCCTTTAATTGTTTGCATTCCACGTCCAAATCCTGCGTCTTTTGCTCAAATGCTCGAGTCTTCCCTGAAAACTAAATATAAGCGATTAAGTAATATTTTTAGGTATTTATAACATAATCACAAGCATTTTCATAGGGAATTTGATACTAAAAAGTATTAATTATTTGATGTTATCACTGTACCAGTAGGATATCTTTTCCTTCTTTCCTGGTGAATAATGTAGGATCAACAACACCTTTGGAGAACTCTTGGGATAGTAGAAACTTCACAACATATCATACCAAGCGTGAAGAGCCTGCTTCAAGCCATAGAGAGCCTTCTTCAGCCTGTACACATGGTTTGGATTGTCTAGATCTACAAAGCCCTCTGGTTGACTAACATAGACCTCTTCTCGTAGCTCTTCATTTAAGAATGCAGTCTTGACATCCATTTGGTAGATTGTCATATTCTTATGGGCGGCATTTGCAACGAAGATTTGGATGGCCTCAATTCTAGCAACCGGTGCGAATGATTCCTAAAAATTAATTCCTTCCTCTTGACGAAATCCCTTAGCTACCAACCTAGCCTTATTTTTCAATACGCACCCAAATTCATCGCGCTTAACCTTGAAGATCTACTTAAGATTAAATAGCATGATATAATCTGGACGAGGTACTAGCTCCCAAACTTGCAGTCGTTCGAACTCATAAATTTCTTCATGCATGGCTTCAATCCAGGAGGATTCTTTTAAAGCTTCTTTATAATTCTTCGGTTCGACTGAAGTGAGGAAAGCATCAAAGTACTACCACATGGCATCGGTTTATAGTTGCTTTCTTGTTGAGGCTGGTCGAGAAGGATTACCGATAACATTATCCAATGGATGGTTCTTTGTCCATTTGCTGAGGTGTGCAAATGGTTGGTGGTTGGTATGCAAATCAGATTCAATGACGAACCTTGAAGTTGATTCCTCAAAACTTTGTTCTTGATTGAAAATATTGTCGAATGGGTCATTAAATTATGCATTTAGAGGTTCTTGTCCTTCAACATCTTGATGTAAGACTGGTTCTTGTGAATCCTCAGGAGTTAGTAAAGTACTAGCAGACGATGCATCTTGATCAACTGAGTTTGAGGAAGGTGTACCGGTTGTATCAACAGGAATTGGAGCAACTGCAGTGGGAGGAGCACGTGATACAACACTTGGTGGCTGAAAGTATTCATCAAAAATTGTTTGGAAGAGGATATCCTAGTCGTTCTTGGTTGGTGGAACATAAGGTGTTGAGGGAGAAGGGTTTTGAGCGAGTCCTGAACTGATTGTTCCAGGAGTCATAAGTTGAAACCCGGGTCCTAAACCAAATTGTTCAAAGGCCATTGCCGTCAGCTCATCAAACTCAACGTGGATTATTTCCATGATCAATCAGGTCCGCTTGATATAGATTAGGTAAGCTTTCTTTGCGAGAGAGTAGCCGATGAAAATTCCAATATCAGCTTTGGGTTTTAGCTTACCCAACTCTTCACTATCATTGGTTGGGTAGCACAATGCACCAAAGACATGAAGATACTTTAAGTTGGGTTTTTTGTCATGTAAAATCTCATAAGGTGTTTTGTTATGACGTTTACGAATCAACGATCGGTTCTGGGTATAACAAGTTGTTGCTACTGCTTCTGCCCACAGAAATAATGGTGCCTTAGAAAATATCAACATAGTACGTGCAGCTTCCATTAAAGTATGGTTTCGTCTTTTGACAACTTTGTTCTGTTGTGAAGTACGCATAATTGAGGTTTGGTGTGAGATCCCGACATCTTCATAATAGGTCTTCAGCGTTTTATTAACAAACTATGTTCCATGATCTGTGCGAATATTCCTGACAGTGTCATTAAGACAAACTTGAACTTGCTTTAGAAATTTGATTATGAACTTAGTAGTTTCATCCTTTGATTGTAAGAATTTCACCCAAGTGAATCATGAGTAATCATCATCAATAACCAATATTTACTTTTTCTCATTGATACTCTCTATTCTCATTGGACCGCAAAGATCCATGTGCAACAAATACAGCTTTTCTTGGATGGAATCTTTAGACTTGGGTTTATGAGTGTGCTTCTTGCTTTTCCCTAATAAGCACATAGAGCACAAGTGGTCTTTTTCATACTTCAGTTTGGGTAAGCCTCTAACTAGACCTTGTTTGGCAAGTTCATTAATGGTGCTGAAGTTTAAGTGTGACAACCTTCGATGTCATAACCAGGACTTAGTCTTGGAAGCTTTAGACAAGAGACAAATTAGAGAGGACTGCATCATTTCTTCTAGAGGCAGTGTGTATAAATTTGGCCCCGTAAGCCCATGAGTAGATCAGCACCTTCTAGATCACGAACAAAGCACGAGTGCTTTCGAAAGGCTACTTCAAGATCGGCATCACAAAATTGACCAACTGAAAATAGGTTATGTCCTAGACCCTCTACATAATAAACTCGAGAAATTGTCACATTTCCTATCTGATAATCCCCATATCCTATAATTGTTACAACTTGATCATTACTAAATCTAACTGTTCCCATGAAATTGCTAACAAAATTGATGAGCTGAGAGCAATGTCCGGTCAAGTGCTTCGAGCAACCCGAGTCCAAATACCAGAGAACAATCTTTACGACTTGAAATGGACACGGGAAGAAATGGAGAAGTGGAAACATTGGATCCCTAATTTTTGTTGGGTTTCGAGTTGTTAGAAATCCTAAATTCTAGAGTCTTAAGTTCACTATTCGAACTCACATTAGTGTTTGCTTTGGGTTTCCCTGGATTGTTTCTACTAGGTGGTGTTTTCTTGACTACTTTTGCTGGGACAGTCTTCTTAGGAGGCACTACTGTAGTAGAGGTGATCCTATTTAAAGGGCATTTATTTTCATCTATAGTGAAGGCTCGTCCTGTAGGTATCCATCTAAATCTAATATTAGTGAAAACTTTACCCGTAGGTTTCCAATCTTTCTTTTTATTGCTCTTAGCAGACCTAGATTTTGCACGCTCATTCACATTATTTAAATAATCAACAACACACAAATCATGACAAGTATTAAACAAACATTCATTACATGTTTTTCAAACAGATTTAGAATTTGCTTTTAACACATTATGCTTAGTACTTGCATTATATTCAGAAACACGATTCTTTTTATTCAAACTAGATTTAACGCTCCTAAGGTGGTCTTGTACTTTATTCTCCTGGTTGCTACTGGTTGTTCGCGAGATCCTATTAGTGAAAGTTGTTGATGATACTGAGACTGATTGGTGTAGCATGGATGAGAGTTGTATGTGTTAGCAACCAATGCAATTGGATCAGGAAATCTTTCCCTCGTTAGAGATACTTCATTTGCGTGAGCTTTATGTTGTCTTAAATAAGCATGCAAGTGATCAAAGTTGGTATTATGCATGTCTTTAGCTAACTTCACATCAGTGATAAACTTGCTCCATTCCAGCATGATTGCCAAATTTTGTATTAACTTGAAGTGGTTGCATTGACATTCCAATCGTGTTCATGTTATTTATCAGCTGTGAAAACCTCAAGTAATATGAGTGTATTGTCTCTCCTTTCTATGAAGTAAATGTATCAAACTCATCATATAACTTCGATTCTCTTTCCTACAATGAGAGTTCTGAACCTTTAATAAGTAACTTAACTTTGTCCTAAATCTTCTTGGCAACAGTATGATGATTCACAAGACTATACACATCTGGGGGTAAGCCTTGAAGAACAATGTTTGTAGCCCTTATATCAGAAGTTTCACGAATCTTTTTTACATCAGTAAGATCTTCATAAATTATGTCTCTTACTGTTTGAGGTAAAGTTGGAGTTGCTGGGACTTCTACTGTACCATACTGGAAAGGTCCATTGATGACGGAGTCATAAAGTTGCTTACCATGTTCCTTACCTTTGATATAGAGTAGCATACGACTCTGCCATGAGTTATACTGACTCTTATCAAGCATAGGAGGACGGTTATCAGCCCCTGCTGCAATAACCTGGCTCTGATACCAATTGTAGTAAATCAATCCCACACATCTACTGTTTGAAATTGAAATGCATTGTGATTTAAGAAAGATATTGAATTGATAAAAACATAAGATTTGAATAATTTCTTTAATCAACATAAACTGTTTCCATAAATACTCATTGATACATTAGTGTGTTTTCTATGTTTCTTATGTTTCCAATAATACATTTTACGTTTTCAAGATTCAAAAATAAAGGGTAAACCCTTTATATGTAACTAGACGAATACTCGACAAAGTATCGGTGTATAGCGGCAAATAATTATACATGCGAACTTGTGGTTTGTTGTGACCCTTAATGCAACATTTACGGGTTCAATATGTAGTTATTACGAGAAAAAAAAGTCTACGAGTTATAAACGAAAAATGATAAATGTTTAAGAACTTTGTGATTAAATAATATTTAAGTTTTCTTTCCATATTTATGTTTTTCCATGGAGGTTCACCTACGTCGACTCTAGGCTATTTATAAGGATATCCGCTTTGGGATTAGTCGGCTCGTAATGTCGAGTTGGAAACCCATGTAACCCAAAATAGGTTTAAGTTTCAAGATTCAAGAAAATAAGATACACGCTTTATATATATTATAGATATAGATATACTCATGTGAAAAGACAAAGACAATATCATCTAACCTTTTATATAAATAATACGTAGTATTATAGTTACGGATAATGTGTACGTAGGCCGTCGAAGTTTTCAACTTTAAACATATAGGTCACTCATTTGTTGAAATGAACTTATATGTCCTATATGTTTGTTTTCGTTTATACCAATTCCGGCCAAATTTATGCCCGAAAATTATAAAATATAAATAAGGAACTAACCCTTAACTTATCCAAACTAAACAAATGAAAAGTTTAATGTGAAATATCGATTATACCCTTAATTTAAGTGTAAATTTATATTATTAAAAGTACTTTAGAAGGATAAAACTGAAATCTCTTGGCTGGTGTTTTATTCGTATTAGTTTATAATGCTAGCGTTAGGTTCATTCTTGCCGTTTCATAAGCATCTGGATTAAATTTGATCGGAATTGGTGTAAATGAAGATAAATATATAGTTTGGTTGCCTATAAGTTACTTTCCAAAAAAATAAGTGGCTTATATGAGAAAAAAATAAAAGTTGAGAGGCCTCCCGATATATTATGTTAACTAGGTTTTCAACCCGCGCTCCGCAGTGGAGCGCGAGGTTTTACAGCTACGTAACATGAATTTTGCAAAGTAGTAGCCAAATACTTTTAACATGCAAACACTCCTATTGCATTCCCAAGTCCATCTGCAAAATAAAAACAATCACATGTATATATCAATATTAGTAATATCATACAAAATTTAACTTCTAGTATAAATTCTAACCTTTATTTCAGCTTCTAAGGCTAAATACTGATCAACAGCCTCTTTGAAGGTCTTCTGCAGCCTACACTCCAAAAAGCAATAAAATTAGTAATTTAGAAACTAATAAAGCCAGCAATTCAGAAAAGATATTGCTCAAAACTTTTATTCACATATGACTAAGGCTTTCGAAATTGGGTTAGCAACCTACTTTTTTGAATGATCCGTTCAGAAATTTAAACTTTTGTTTCGACTAATTTATTATCTATACTTTGTTTTGGTGAGCTACACTACCCATTTAAGTGATGTACTGCACTACTACCTGCTCAGATTAGAATTTGTCAAAACAACAAAAAAATAAGCTTATTGTATAATATCTTAACACATATAGTATGGGATTCGTTTAGGGTTTTAGAGAGAGAAAGAGGTGGTTGGATGAACACTTAGAGAGAGAAACAAAGAAAGAACAATTAGATTAACTATGTGAGAAAAATGAACCACCAACACCCTCTCCATGTGTGGAGAGGGCTTTTATACAAAGGATAAACCGGGCTTTCCTTGGGCTTGCCATAGGCTTTCTATGATTTGTCCCGGTTAGATTACTAAATAATACATTATGGACTACGAGCTAGAAACGTAAAATACATGGAGTGTCCGATCCTTTTTTGGATTCCTAACAATCTCCCCCTAAGGGAGGTCACTCCATATTACAAATATCTTAAGCTTAGCATTCTATAAATGTCTTTAAAATTGCTCGTAGTCTTGATCCTTTATCTTTCAACTTGTGATATGCATAGTGATCTTTAGACATTAGTCTTGAGCTTGTTCTAATAGGCTTGACTTGAATGTGAATTTGAGCTTATTTGAGATCATCAACCAAGCATAATCTCTTCTCATCATTTTATGATATTTTGCCTTCTTGTGATCTTGTGACTTCTGGACCGACATGCTCATACTGTTCTTGATGTTGAAAGCGTGTGTAAACATCTTTCTTGATATTCTTTAACACTTTGTCACTTTATGGAGGACGTACGGTATAAACTTAATACTTCTTCATTTCAAGAAAGACGTGCGGTATCAGAGTAGCGAAAGTCTTAAAACATGTACTTGAGCTTTCATGATGTTTTTACTTTTGTCGGTCAAGTATGAGCATGTGGCTTTGGATCTTGACTTGTCTTGATCCAATAGCTGCGACCATCAGGATTACCTGCATGAAAGGTTTAGTGATAATCAACAAGTATGGACGAAAGTGGCTTTGTCACTTCGTCGAATACGGTTGTAATAACCATGGTTCCCCGTTAATCAGTATAAATACTGCCTGTGATAAGGTAGAATTCCAAAGAATCTCCTTGACAGGGTTTCGCAGCTGCACTAGCCGTTCTCATTATCGGAGCGTCTCAAAGCCGACAACATGGTAAGAGTGAACTGGTAAGTTACTATCTTCCCGATTAAGCCGTCGATTCGTGTTCAGCTTTCCTACGTCCAGATACCCTTGTGAGGCTTCCCATGGTCATAAGATTGAAAATCGATTTAGAAAATCAGTCGGTGTGTCAAAATGCAAACGGTTTTTTATGACACACCAACAGTTTTATCTTTTTCAAAATTCATTCGTCAATTCATAAGCTAGACCGAATCGATATCCAGTATCACAAGTTTGATCCGTATAGGATCTCACAAGTCACCTACCAAGAGCTTGTTTGATGTTGGCTCAAGCAGGATTTCCATCTTCACTGTGAATACTTAAGTATCACTCGGATGTTCTGGCAAAATCACAGGGATAATGCGTAGGACTCTTAATATATTTCTTGTTTTTCACATTGTGTGAATTAGCAAGCATAATTTTGACAAGTGTCCTAATGAGATTTATGGATGATCTCTTTTGGCTCTAGACTTAATAGTGCACTTTGGTTTTAGTGATCGGAGGCTAGAGCAGACTGCCACCTTTTCAATACCAACTAACTCAGAGTGAGAAAGTTGATAGAAATGCGTGTAATCTCTGTGAGAAATGAAACAGAAATCTTTTAAGAGATTCTGAGTGGCTAGGGAGGGTTGTGCATTGCATCACTGGGTCCATGATGTCAGTCTTCAATGTCAGCAATCATTTTTTTTATTCTTGACAGCAGCTGTATTAACCCGGTTTCTGCCTAAATGTAAGGAGGGCTTCTTTCTTTTCACCCTTTATCTTAACTTTTCTTTTTAATTCTTCAACCCCTTCAGCGCTTACCGAGACTTCATAACTAGTACCTTGTTGGGTTTGTTCCAGTACTAGCTCCATCTCAGTCGGCACTTTTCCCTTATTCTCACTTTTACTCCTTTTTTCATACCTAAGGACTACTACACTATCTAGTGGAATATCCCTGGGTTGATCCCTCCGGTTTTGGCTGGATCATGGGAATGGATACCTAAACTTAACCACCTTATAACTCCAATACAGTAATTTAAATGGTCGGTCTTTGGTACTTCCACATTTTAGCCAATCACGTAACCATTTGCTCCCCCTTCATATGTACATCGATTAATCAGAAGAGTTTAGCACATATATGGGATAGCGTACACTAGAGATCTTAAAATTCACATCTTTAATCATATATTTTAATCACATCTTCTCCCCTTATCAAAAATGTCAAATCTCTTGATATTTTGGATATAAATTGATTCAAATATTAATGGTTTCAGGGAAAAAATGTCCAATTATTAACAAACCGTATTATTGGAACATTTTAATGCTCCCCCTCAAATTATGAGGGAATTATATGGTGTTTGAGTACGTAAATTTGAAAAATTTTGAATTTACTAAGAAATTCTTGAAAATTCGTACTGAAACACTATATATGCCTAATTTTTAAGTCTACACTGCACATTTATATATTCACAAGATTATGTATGAGACAGGACCTGAAAATGTTCAAACCGAAAATGACAAAGTCATTCTGTCCATGTCAGCAATCTGTAGTCCGTCTCGATAATCTCCATTGGAAGTTGTCTTAGCTTCCTCCCGAACCAGCAATCCTTTCTTGAGTAGATTCAAAGATTTCTTGCAAGCCACATTAAGAAGTCTTGATGTAAAAAGCCCAAATATCCGAAGTACACAATTAATTCGAAACCGTAACACCAAAGTCAATTATGTCCCGGATGTCCGCATTTCTTCTTACACGATAGTGATGATATAAATTGAAATACCAAAGTCAACTAAGTCCCGAATGTCACAATTATACCCTCTAAATAGCCAAAATGATAACACCTAAGTCAACTAAGTCTCGAATGTAGACATTTCTTCCTGTAGAATACTGGTTATCTAAGAGAATCATCATACCTATGTGAACCTCTTTTATTAAATATTTCTACTCCTTTTAAAAATAAGCTTAGTGATTGACCGTTAAAGGAAGCATTAATTGAATCAGTAACCAATCTTCTCATGCTTATAATAAATCTTCTTACAACACTTTCCCCTAGTATCTTAAATGATGCATACTTGAAATCACAAGATATCTCTTCCCCCATGTAGTTGAAATAGTGCACCCAAAAGTAACAAGTTAAACACTAATTTTCTCTGCGGTTATGACTTTTGTCTTCCCGGAATGACCTATAATGAGAATAGGGTATGAATTATATCACGTATACTCATTATCTTTCTTGTATATCTATTCCTTCCCCCTTGCTGGTTTCAATACCTCGGAATCAGCAAAACCTAGTACGCACATATACTTGAGATCGTGTTCGAAGAATTGATAAGCTTAAATCTATTCCGTGAGAATCAACTAAGTCTTAAATTGCAAATAAGTCCCTAAAGTTTGAAATAAATGACATCTAAAGCTCTTGTAGTTAATATAAATTAACTCCCCTTGAAATTGTGATCCGTCATTATCAAAAACTTTATCCGTTTATTCCGTGACTTATTTTGAAAGACCATTTTAAAATATTATTTTATGGCACTTTCTCCCCCTCAAATAATGACGCGTTTTCTATTTAAAGAGTTGTTGTCATTGTTTGAGTGGTCGAATTGTCTTTGAAAATCTTTTTGTGATTACTGAAAACACTGATTCATTGTGAAGACAACTTTTTACCAATAAAAAATAAGATTTCTCTTATTTTAACACATAAGCGCACTGACACGTACACTTATGGAATATAGGAAGCACGGGTTGTGATGCAAAGTAATCACAAGCCTTTGAATGAATATGAAGTAATTTATTCCCGAGAAAAATAAATTTCCCGTTGTGAGGTCAAGTTTTCTTTTTGAAATACTTGCCTTTAAGATGATGACCGGGTTGCTATCCGAAATAATAGCAAGCCATTTTTGGCATGTTTTAAAAGCTTTTGAACTTCCGCTCGAACTTCATTTACAGCCTCGTATCATTATTAAATGACATTTCTAAGGCCGTAAATGTTATCGATTTTCAGAAGACATGCCAGAGATCCATATTTTTATATTTTTTTGATTTTTTAATTTTGTATTTTCTTTTTGAAAAATTTATATAAAAGAAAAAAAATTGTGTTTTTATGTTTTCTTATGTACATATGATACAGGATATGAGTTACCACCATCACTCGTCCGTTTCCTCTGCCAGACGTTTCAACGTTTCTGGAGACATGCTTCTCATACCAAGCTTTTTGATCAAGAAGTTAAATCTATCTCGTGACAAAGGTTTGGTGAATATCTCAGCCAGTTGGTATTCAATCCGGACAAAGTATAGCTCCACAATTCCATTCTCCACTTGCTCCTTTATGAAATGGTAGCGAACATCGATGTGCTTGGCTTGTGAGTGTTGAACATTGTTGTAGCATAAGGCAATCGCACTCTTGTTGTCGCAGTACAGAGGAATCTTATTGAATTGAAAGCCATAATATGTTATTTGTGAACGCATCCACAGGATTTGAGCACAATACCCAGATAAGGTAATATATTCAGCCTTTGTACTCGAGATGGCAGTGCTCTTTTGCTTCTTGGACGACCAACTAACAAGTTTGTCACCTAAGAACTGAGCGCTTCCTGATGTACTACGTCTAGTGTCCTGAAACCCTGCATGGTCGGCATTTGCATATGCTGTAAGTGACATATCGATGTCCTTCGAATACCAGAGACCCATGTTGATGGTTCCCTTAAGGTATCGAAAGATCCGTTTCACCGCTTATAAGTGCTTTTTGGTAGGCTTTGCCTGATACCGAGCACATAAGCAGACTGCATAGATAAGGTCAGGTCTACTGGATGTAAGATACATAAGGGATCCAATCATGCCACGGTAAAGTGTAGCATCAACTTGTTTCCCCTATAGATCTTCATCCAGTTTACTTTTTTCTACCAAGGGTGTGTCGACAGAATTAGTAGTAAGCAAACCATATTTTTTAACAATTTCAGAAGCATATTTAGATTGGTTTATAAAGATGCCTCTGGGACTTTGGGAAATTTATAATCCTAAAAAGAATGACATATGCCTCAATCAATTGACATCTTTTAACTTAGTGGCATCCGATAATCAAACTCACATACACTATGGCAGTATTATGGATGCAGAACTATTATGATCGTCCAACATAAATTTTGTACCAGTAATAAGTCGTTCCCAGCTTGCCGTGTGAAGAGTGTTGGATCAACTACACCTTTGGAGAAATGTTGTGAGATTAGGAAGCTTGACAGCATGTCGTACCATGCACGTGGTGCTTGTTTGAGACCGTAGAGGGCCTTTTTCAGCTTGTACACATGCGATGGGTTGTCCTGATCAACAAATCCTTCTGGTTGAGAAACATAGACCTCTTCTTTAAGCTCGTCATTCAAGAAAGCTGTTTTGATGTCCATTTGGTAGATCATCATATTTTTATGAGCGACATTAGCTATGAAGATACAGATGGCCTCTATTCTAGCAACCGGTGCAAATGATTCCTCGAAATCGATTCCCTCTTCTTGTCTGAATCCTTGAGCAACTAGTCTAGCCTTATTCTTTAGTACCCCACCAAATTCATCCGTCTTGACCTTATAAATCCATTTAAGTTTGATCAATAACACTTTATCTGGAAACGGCACCAATTCCCAAACTTGTAGCCTTTCAAATTCATGAATTTCTTCTTGCATTGCATCGATCCATGATGGTTCGGTCATTGCTTGTTTGAAGTTCTTTGGTTCTACAGAAGTTAGGAAGGCATCAAAATAACACCGCATGGCGTCAGTTTGGAGTTGCTTTCTCGTAGAGACATAGCGAGAAGGATCGCCGATCACGTTTGCTATAGGATGATCCTTAGTCCATCTACCAAGGTGTTCAAATGGAGTGTGGATTTGTCTCACATTCGATGATGATCCTTAAGAAGTCGAGTCTTCATGAAGAGATTCATGAAGTGCATCATCACAAAAAATTGGTGTTTTAGGTGATTCTTCTAAACCTTGAGAAATGTTTGGAGAATGTTCTTGTTCTTGTGTTGATGGAATACTTGTCGATGGAGCATCCTGGTCAATGGAAGTTGACACGGTGGAATCGGATAAAACCACAGCTCTTGCTGCAGCAGCTTCTTGAACTGGAGTAACAGCAATTGATGAAGGATTGAAGTATTTATCGAACATAGGTTAAACAAGTGATCCCAATCATCTCTGTTAGGTGGAATACAAGGTTGTTGAGAAAAAGTGTATGAAACGAGTCCTGAACTGGATGTAGCAGGAGTCATAGAATGAAGCCCGGGTCCTGAACAAAATTGTTCAGAAGCCATAGCTTTCAGCTCATCGAATGTCACATAAATTGTTTCTATAGATTTTCCGGGTTATTTTGTTGTAGATTATGAACGCTTTCTTTACGGGCGCTGATATGTGTTTATTCACATATCATTTTTCTTTACTAAAATAAGCTTAAATAACCAAAACTACATAGAAAATGCATTGTATATGTGTATTTTGTGATTTGTATTGTGCATGTATCGGATATATCAAAAAGGACAAAAACAAGGCCAAAAACGAACAAAATCGAGCACAGGATTGGAAGAACGTGAGAAAAGCGAAGCTGAAGGCGTATTCATTTTTAATGGGCCAACCCGTACCCGTTTCATGGGCCGGGTCAGCCCATTAACTATTAATCCTTAGCTTTTTATAATACAAGTCCATTAATTAAACAAGTCCAAATCCATTATCCAAACCATTTAACCTGAAGCCCCAAGTAAAAAGCCATAACAATAGCTTGGGTCCTTGTCAAAACATTTTAACCAATGGTCAAATTTACTGTAGATATCCTTCTCTTATTTTATACTGGGTACGGGTTTAAGGAATTCAACTCTCACACAACAAGTGATACTTCTTCTAGAAGGCCAACGTGGCTACCCTCTGACACCATACTCAGGCCACGTTGGCAATCCCATGCTCTCCCATTGGTTGGACAAACGTGCAGAGGATCCAAGGGCTCAAAGAGATGGATTTGAAGATCAAGGGCTTAGATGAATGCTTCAAGGACGCTCCTCCTCATGGCCTAGAACCTTCTGCTTATTGCTATAAATAGAGGATCTCACACAGTAGGAAATCATCTAGCGTAGTGTAGCTTTTTAGTAGCTTATTAGAGTAGCTTTAGCTTAGCTTATTTTCAGCTTAATGTAATGCTTTTAATGTAATTTCCTCTTTAAAACCATGTAATCTCTTTTATAGTTAATAAAATTTCAGTTTCATTTTAATTGTGTTTTAATTCATGCTTTACTTTTATACAAATTCGTTTAGAATGTGTTTAAGTTTACCTTAATAAGCTCAATAAGCTGCATTACCTAATAAGCTAACTTTTATTCAGTTAAGCTTGTTTAAAGCTTAACTGAATAAGCCATTCACTCAAATTACTTCAAAATTCATAATGAGCTATAAGGATGATAAGCCAGATTTGGATGGGCTTATGGGTTTTACCAGCTTGTTTCCAACAAGCTGGAGCTTGTAGATAAGCTCTTAAGAGCATTTAAGCCCTTGTTTTGAGCAAAGGGCAAGGTACTTTCTCTTTTACTTTATTTCTAGCTTAATTTTTGTTTAGCTTATCAAACTGCTTATTGTTGCTTATTTATGCTTATGCTTAGCTTATTTGTGCTTAATCTGTCCTATTATAGCTTATTGTGTTTAGTTTGTAGTTTAGTATAAGTTTCATTTAAGTTTTAGTTAAAACTGCTCATTTAGGAGTTAAATCAGCTTATTAGTGTAGCTTATTGCTATGTGCTTATTTTTCCTAGAGATTGCTTATTAGTCCTTATCTTTGTTAGATCTTAATCTGTTTTAGCAAATCAAGGCTTAATTGGATCTGTTTTGGCTTATAAATGAGATTTCAAAATTTAAAGGGGTGTTTGGCATAAGCATTCTAAAATGGTTAAATAGAAGGCAAACTGCTTTTGGTTCCTAATTCAGTTTTGATAAGCTTTAATTAAGTCTAAAAATTAGTTTTTATAAACTTAGAATAGGTTTTGTCAAGTTTCTTGGTTTGTTTTATCAAAAATCTAAGTCTGCCAGTTTATGTAAACGGCTTATTTGATGAATGTTCTTAAAATCCTATTTGAGGTATGGTTTTGTGAGCTAAATGAGTTTCTAATGCATCATTACAAATCTGTTTTGAGTCAATAAACTTAGGAAAAGTCTTTAGAGGGTTTTTGATCAAAAACAGTCTAGTAGTATTAGTTTATAAGGGTTTGATTTTGCAGATCATTTTAGGGATAGAATTAAGCTAAACTTTGATTGAGTTTTGTTTAAATTAGCTTATTTAAGTTCATCTGTTTTAAGTTTTTAGTTGGTCTAAATCCTTTTTGAGTATTAAAATTGAGTCTGCAAGTAAACCTTTAACATCAAAAAGCCAAAAATATTAGTGTAAAACTGTCATTTTCAAATTACTTTTCTAGCTTATTTCTTAAAGTTTTTGTTTAAACCCAGCTTATTTGTGTTCTTTGAGTCAAGTACTTAATCTGCTTTTAGTTCTTGTCTTATTACTAGTGCTTATTTGTTCTTAATTTTTAGCTTAAAGTTTGGTCATAGTCTTTAAAACCTCTCTTATAGTCAACTATCTTAAGTGCTTCTAATTTCTTTTCTGGTTATTTTATTTTGCTTATTTTTAATCCTTTATGCTTATTAGATATAGGTCTAGGTCTGTTATTGGCTTATTTGTTTTACATTTGCTTTTTGAGTCCAAAAATCCAAATAGCTAGGCTTAATATCATAACAGTTTTAAATAAGCAACTGTCACTTTTGATTGAGTATTTCAAGCTTATTATTAAGTTTTGTCAATAAGTCTTTTTTATAAAAGTTGCTTATTTTAGCTTATAGTTTAGCTTTTTCAAAAAGAAAATAAAAAAAATATTTTTCAAAAAGGGACTGTCACAGGACTCGAACCTGTGACCTCCCTTTCATAACACACACTCACAACCATTGCGCCCATGGGTCTTTTTCATTATACACTTGTTTCATTTGTTTCTTATATACTTTTAGGATTTAGCTTATTAGCTTATTTGAATTTTAACAGCTTGTTGAAATAAGTTGTGATTCCAATTTTTCTTCCTAAACCTTTATTTTTAGTTCAAGAGTTTTTCTGATTTTTTTTCATAATTTTTAATTTTTATTTAATGATTTTAATTAAATTTTTAGTTTAAAAAACTTTAAAATTAGTTTTAAAAATAATAAAAATACAAAAAATATAATTTCTGTTTTTAAAAATTAGCTT
>BQNB010118239.1:0-21030 GCA_026074375.1 Tanacetum coccineum | reverse complement strand
AGAAGGTTTGAATGGTTTTCATTAAGTCTTCTCTAGCTTGCAACACTTCTTCACTCGTTTCTTTAGGAGAATGATGAATGACGGGATACTGCGGGGGTTGAAATTGGTTAAAACCGGAAGAATTAGAATTAGATAAATTTTGGTTCATCGGTTGACACTGATCATTTTCATGAAGAACCCCGCAATTCTCACAACAAAGATATTGTTGTGGAAAACTTGGTGAAGTTGGTGGAAAATTATTATCGAAGTTTTGATCGAAACACGGGTTCCGATTGTAAACAAACGGAACTTGAGGCGAACAATCGTAATCATAATGAGAATTGTTTCCACATAACTCACACAAGTATGTCTCGTACTGGGGTTGTGGAGTGTAGTCGGAAAAAATTTGAGATTCATTGAAAGAATTTGGATTTGGATTATAATCGAATGAATTTCCATCTCTTGAAGCGCAAAATGAACAAAATCCTCCTTTTAACGGGCCTTCACACCCAAAATAAGTGACTGACTTTCCATCACCATAAGTGCAATTTAAACAAGTTCAAAGTAGAAGATTAACACCACACTGCGGACACGTATATAAATAACAATAAAAGCCATCACATGGTTGTCCACACCCTGTACACTCACCTTGGTTAAATGATGTCATAAGAAAGAATTAAACAATATAGAGGTTTAAGGAAAGAATTAAACGGATAAGAGGGTAAAGGAGAATATTTTTAGATTTTGAAAATAATTCATAAGATTGCTGAAGAAGTTTGAAGAATAGTTGCTGCAAAGATTAAAAAGAGATGACTTGAAGCATTGCAGATCAAGAATAACTTGAAGAATTCTATTTACAACATCCTCAGAAAGCTTAAAGTATTTAAAGTAAAGATCAAGAATGTATTGAAGGAACTTGAAGTTCACAAGTGAAGATCAAGTTAGGGGAGGATTGTTGGGAAATAGATTGTAAAAGACTTAATACTGGTAGTATAACAGTTAAGTCTGGTAGTAATAGTTAGTTCTGGTAGTACTAAGTTAATACTGGCAGTACTAAGTTAAGTCTGGCAGTACTAAGTTAGTACTGGTAGAATAGCAGTACTAGAGTTAGTACTGGTCATAGTTAGTTAAGTCTGTTCATAGTTAAGTCTGTTTATGTAACAGAATAGTAATAGTTATCTTAGAGATATCTTAGGAGATATCTTAGGAAAGGATATGTATTATCCTTTGACACGATTGTAAGCCCATTAGGGTTTCCTTGGTGTATAAAAGGAACCCTAAGGCACAATGTTATGTACGTGATTGAAATATCAATAGAAGCATTAGAGCTTAATAGCAAATTAGTATTATTGTTTCTTCTTAATTCTTGTGTTAAGATTCCGCATTAACACTTGATATTCATAGTCAGTGTCTCTCACATAGTTGATTTAGATTTATTCAAGTTAGCTATCGTCTTACAAAAGGGCTAATCAGATCCTAAACCAAGGACCTACACCAAAAACCCTAAACCCATAACCACTAAAACATATACCAAAACCTTTAAACCACTAGATATAATATCACAAGTGATGTATACATAAACTTTAAAATTTATACCAAAAACCTTAAACCCCTAACCAGTAAACCCTTAACCACTACGTATAATATCACAAGTGATGTATACATAAACTTTAAAACCTATACCAAAAACCCTAAACCCCTAACCACTAAACCCTATACCAAAAACCATAAACAACTAACCACTAAACCCTATACCAAAACCTAAAAGAAAATTTTTTAAAAAAGAATTTTATTTTTTTTTATTATTTTTCTATTTTTTATGAATTTTTAAAGTTTTAAACAAAATTAAATGATTAAAAATATAAAAGTGTAAAATAAAAATTCTAGAAAATTACTGAAAATAGCTAATGATGCAAGGAATGCAGGATAAATGAAAGCTTAAAAATAAGTTCAACGAATAAGTCCTAAATAAGCAGAAAAGCACACGAATTGCTTTTTTCAAAAAGAGCACAAAAAGATGTTAAAAGAATTGATTATGCACCTTAGGACAGAAAAGTCCCAAGGGCACGTTGGTGTGAGGTGTGTGGTGTGAGGTTTATAAAAGGTGAGGTGGGTAGAGGTCTAGGGTTCGAGCCTTGCTCACCCAGGATTTCCCCTCTTCCCTTTTTATTTTTTTTGCAAAAACTTTAAAAAGCAAAGTTGTTAAGCAGCTTAAAATAAGCTACTTTTGTGAAAACAACTTTTTAGAAAACTAGATAATAAGCTGAAAAAGAGCTTTTTGAAACAGATCAAATAAGCTTAAAATAGCTCTTTTTAAACTTTCTCTTAAAACTTGAATATACTAATAAGCTAAGATAAGCTCAAACCAGATCAAATAAGCTATAACTAACCTAATAAGCTAATCTAAGCTATAAATGAACAAATAGAATAAACCATAAGCTGAAAAAGATCAATAAGCATTTTTTACAAAACCAGTTATCAAACAGCCTGACCAGGCATTTTTGAGCTTATTTTTAAGCAATCAAATGGATCCTTATGAAAATCTAGCTTATACTACCTTTAAGCCTGGCCTATGAGCTACTCTAAACTATAAACAAAAGACATTATTGAATTCAAATAAATCATGTGAAAGGTAAATGAAAAGACTACTTATGCTAATTTTTATGTTTTTGGATTTTTAATAAAAAGACAAGATAAGCTAAATCCCAACCTTAATAAACTAAATTCAACTTATAACTAACCTATCTAACAAACATAAGCAAGAATTAAGCTAAAACGATAATCAATAAGCCTAAAATCTCAATAAGTACTTTTTTTTTGAAAAACTGTTACCTAAAAAAGTCCTATTAGGTAACTTTATTTTTGGGCTAGCAAATAAGACCTTATGACTTTGAGACTTGAGATTCTAAAAAGAGTGGCCTCTAAGCTACTTGAGAAAGCTTTTAGAATCTATTTTGAAAATCAATTGCTCAAAGAAAAAGTTATTTAAAAACTGCTTATTCACTCAGTGTATACTGACTGAACATTTTTTATTTTTCAAAAGACAGATTGCAAATTTTGAGACTAAAAACAGATGGACAATTAATCTAATTAGACTATATTAAGCTCAGACAGATAAAGTATGACCTAAAAACTACTTTTACTCGAAAAATCAAGACCTAATGTCCAATTTAACCTTCTAATAATTAATTTTGAAAAAGGCTATTTGTCTATTGATGCTGCTGATGTAGTTTGCACAAAAATGAACCAAATCTCAAATCCAAAAAGTGTAGGATCAAGGAATTAAACTAACTTTCTATATTAACTAAAACAAGAGCAATGGAAGAAGAATTAACACCTAGAACAGACATGAACTGAAAATGCTCATGAGATTGAGCTTAAGCTAACAGAATTAAACCACTATTAACTAATTATATGAAAAACTGAATTAAGCCTATAAGTACCTTAAATCCCTTCTTATAAACCTCAATGTGGGATTTAAAAACAGATTAAAGAACCAGATGGTGTCTAGCCGTACTAACTTAAGTTAGTAATTCTTGACCCAAACACCCCTTTAAAGTGTTAAATCCTATATTTAGCTTATAAAATTAAGTTTTAATGCAAAAGTTTAAATACCAGATGTTTACTAGCTTAAAACAAACCTAATGAACATTTCTAAATAAGCAAATAAGCCAAAATTATAAGCTACCTACTTATGTTGCTTTTTATGGATTTTTGACTGTATGTTATAAAAACTATTTGCAAACTAAATTTTAAACTAACAAGCTAACTATATAAACATCAAACAAGTATACTAATCATCATTAAGCACAACTAAACAGAAATAAACAAGTTACAATCTAATTTAAGCAGAATTTAAACTAAGGAGCAATTTTAAGCTATTAAAGAGAAAAGAAAGAACTCACAAGAGCCTTTGCACAAACAAGTTTTAGTTATGCTCGAGAAGCTACTCAACAAGCTCTAGCTTATCATAGATATATGCAATAAGGTCATGGAAACCCATCCCTCTGGTTTTCCCATCCATTAAAGCTGTGGTAAATTTATGAGTGGTTTTGAATGACAAAAAGCTCATTTAAGCTTTAAGAGCTTAAATGAGTATCTAACTATCTTGAGTAGATTTTAAGAGCTTATTAAGATCTTATTAAGACTTATCAAACCATATTGCATATTAAGTAAAAATGGATTAAAACACAAGATTAAAAGTAAACTGCAAATTTTATTAATGAAAACGAGTTACAAAGCTTTTTAAATGAAAATTACAAGGATTAAATGACAATAAGCTAAAAATTACAATAAGCTAAAAGCTACTTCTACACTACTCCTATTCTAATCCTCCTTCTCGTTCTCTACTGAGTGAATGAAGTTTCTTATTTATAGCCATGGGGAGAAGGATCTAGACTCATACACGCTCCCTTTGATCTTGACCTTTAATTCCTTCTAATCATTGCTTGTTGATTTGTGGCCGTTAGATGAGAATGTGAGCACACGGATTGCCATGCTGGCAATCCAATCATTTGGCAATGAGTGTGTTTCTTTTACACTGAATTCAGTGCAATTTTCCCCTTTTGGTGTGTTTGTTTGAAACCCGCGTCAGTCCTTTGTGTTATCTTGACCAATCAAAACTCTTGGTGACGTCTTTGTATGCCAGCGTGGAGCTTGGTATTAAAATCTTTGAGCCACGTTAATTGAGAGTGAAAGAGTGGGTTTAATCGCTCTTTAATTGAGCAGGGTAAACTTTGGGACGAAGGTGAACAGTAACAAACACTCGCGCCCTTTTTTTACTTGTTTGACTGTGTTTGACTTTGGGCTAGGGGAGTGGTTTGGGCCATGGGTTTATTATTTGGGCTGGGTTAATATGTATAAAGGGTTAAACGGTTTTAGGGTTAAAAGATAACGACCGTTAGTCTTTAAGTGTTAAAGGACTAACAGTGTTATTGTTTTTAGACTTTTAGTGCAAAATGATTTAACATTAAGGGCTCTCAAGGATTTTGTCTTTTTGTGGTTGACCATGGTTTGACCATTGTTGCCTTTTGTGACCATCATCTTTGATAAAAATATTCGCATCTTGAGCCACTCTTTCCTTCTCGTGTACGGCTTTGTCCGTTTTTTGCATTTGATTATGGCCAATTCTTGTTATATCCTTACCTACACAAACAAACACAAAAACAAGCATATATTTGTAATTTTTATTATGTTTTTGGTCTTTTAGATTCGTTTTCAAGGTAAAATGTATGTGTAAAATAGCACATACCAATGTGTCATACAACTTAACAAGAAATTTTTCAAAAGAGATGAATCTTGTAAATATATCAAAATGCTCTTGAAATTCTAGAATTTTTTTTAAAAAGAATGATTTGAAAGTCCAGCTTCAAGACAAACACAGTACCATTTGTAAGTTGAAGGACATGATAAAATTAATGAGAGAAAAGTCCAAGGATGAGAATGTCGAGTATGATTATTGTGAGATAGAGACCAAAAATGTAGAAACGAGAATTAGTTGGTCAAAATTACTTTCGGAAATAACGTCAATGTACATGTAAAATTAATCATGTTAAACAGGTTTTTAAAGAGCAGTTTGACTCCATTAAAAAGACACATGTTCATACTAAAGAACATAGTGACTCTTTAATTGATAAACTGAACTTAAAATCTGCAGCGAATGAGGATTTAAAAGCTCAAATTCAAGATAAGGTTTTTGTGATAACATTATTAAAAAATGATTTACGCAAAATAAAAGGAAAAGAAATTATTGATATGCTAGCACATAACACCATCTGCCAGCACTAATTGTTTCCCGGATGTTTAAGCTAGAATTAGAACCTAGGCACATTAGGTTATTTCAAAATAGGGAAGCTCACTTATAATAACCTTAGTACACTGGAAGAACAAGGTGATATTTTTCAGGGAATAGTCGAACAATCTAAAGCTAAACAACCTTTAGATAAAGAGTTAGACTTTGCCTGTAAGCATGCCCAATGAATTCAGGAGTTACTTGTATATGTTTGAGATACATGCCTTAATGCGATTAATCTTAGTGCAAAAAAGGTTGCTGTCACACCCAAAAATACTATCAAGACAGTTAGGTTTGTTGAACCTCTCACATCCTCAAACAACATTAAACAGGTAGAGTCATCGAAAACATCAAATTCTAACACACCTATGTTGTCTTCTATAGGATTGAAGTATTCTACTAGTAAGTGCGGATCAAAGCCTACTGGCAATAAAAAGGAATGAAGTTTTTTAAAAAGGAAAAAAATCTATGCAAACAAACAAGTAGTGAACAATTAAAGGAATTAAATAGAAAGCATCAACCTAGGAAAGTTACTAAAAAGGATCATGTTGATTGAATCTATTATGTGAAGTTTATGTTTAAGCATTTACTGTTAAATGCGAATTCTAAACCTATTTGTGCTAATTGTAAGAAATCTATGTTTAATGGTGTTCATGATAAGTGTCTTCTTGATTTTGTTAAAAATGTGAATAGCCTTGCTAAATCTGCTAAGAAACATAAAAAAACAAAATATTTGAAAACCTACGGGTCATGTATTCACTGAAGTAGGATTTAAGTGGAAACCAACAGGCAAAACTTTCACTATAGTTGGAACAACAAAAACCAAGCTTAAGACTATAGCATGAAACCAAAAAATGTTAAAATGTTTGTTCGAGGTAAAAAAGATAAGATAGTAAATCAAATATGCAAACCACGTCAAAACCTCAGATTTTACTTGTGGGTCCAATGCTACATATATTCCATCCTTCTTCATACTCTTGTCATGACAGGTTGTCCAGATTGGTCTCTGGTATCTGGACTCCAGATGTTCAAAACACATGACAGGGAACCGCTCTCAACTCATGAACTTTGTTAGTAAATTTTTAGGTACAGTTAGATTCGGGAATGACAATATTGCAAGGATTATATGTTATGGTGACTATCACTGGGTGAAATGAACGAAATTTCCAAGAGTATAAGTACGTCAATGATGGGGCTTGGACATACTTGTTTTCTGTTGGTCAATTTTGAAACGCGGATCTTAAAGTTGCATTTTGGAAAAACACTTGCTTTATTTGTAATTTAGAAGGTGTTGATCTACTTTTCGGATCCCGTGACACAAATTTGTACACAATTTCTCTTGATGACATGCTTAAAACATCTCCGATCTGTCTTCTATCCAAAGCGTCAAAGACTAAGAGCTGGTTATGGCATCATCGTTTATCTCATCTCAACTTTGGTACTCTTAACAAGCTAGCTAAAGATGGTCTTGCAGAGGCATTCCAAGATTTAAATTTTAGAAAGATCGTTTGTGTTCTGCATGCGCGTTAGGAAAAAGCAAGAAATCCTCCCATCAACCCAAAGCTGAAGACACTAACTAGGAGAAACTATATCTTTTGCATATGGATTTATGTGGCCCGATGCGTGTGGCGAGTATTAATGGGAAAAGGTATATCTTAGTGATTGTCGACGATTACTCAAGATTTACTTGGGTCAGATTTTTAAGGACAAAAGATGAAGCTCCTGAGGTCAACATTAATTGCATCAGAAATATTTAAGTTCATTTGAATGTCACCGTCCGTAATGTTCGAACAGATAATGGAACCGAATTTGTCAATAAGACACTTTGTGAATTTCATGAAAATGTTGGCCGCACTCCCCAGCAGAACGGCGTTGTCAAAAGGCGAAACCAAATTCTTGTAGATGATGCTCATACAATGTTAATATTTGCTAAAGCTCTATTATTTTTATGGGCCGAAGCAATCGACACAACCTGTTACACCCAAAACCGTTCAATAATCCGACGTCGATACAACAAAACTCCATATGAGCCTATGCAAGATAAGAAACCGGATTTATCATTCTTTCATGTCTTTGGTGCACTATGTTATCCTACCAATGACAATGACGACTTTGGTAATTTAGATGCAAAAGCTGACATTGGTATTTTCATTGGTTACGCGCCCGCAAAGAAAGCGTTCAGAATCTACAACAAAAGAACCCAAAAACTTATTGAAACAATTCATGTGATATTCAATGAGCTGACAGCTATGGCTTCTGAATAATTCAGTTCAGGACCCGGGCTTCATTCTATGACTCCTTTAACATCCAGTTCAGGACTCGTTCCAAACACTATTTATCAACAACCTTGTATTCCACCAACTTAAGACGGGATGGGATCACTTGTTTCAACCTAATTTTTCAAAAGAATACTCCACTATCCTCCATCATTTGATGATTTTCCAGTTCAAGAAGCTTCTGCTTCGATAGTGTGGTTTATAGTAGCCGATTCTCCCTGTGTCAACTTCCATAGACAAAAGGATGCATCATCAGTCATTACTCCATCAACACAAGAACCAGAACAATCTCTAACATTTCTCAAGTCTTAAAAAAAATGAAGCACCAAAAAACACCAAACTTGTCGCTGATGATCCACATAAATGAATTCTCCTCATAAAGAATCAACTTCTCAGGACATCATTGAAATGTGAGACAAACCCCCACTCCATTTGAACACCTTGTTAAAATAGACTATGAATCAACCTATAGCAAACTTAGATCGGCGATCCTTCACGCTCAAGACTCTATGATAAAGCAACTCCAAACTTAACGCCATGTGTTTATTATTTTGATGCTATCTATTTCAACTACTGAAAACTAAAGAACTTCAAACAAGCAATGTCTGAACCGTCATGGATCGATGCAATGCAAGAAGAAATTCATGAATTTCAAAGATTAGAATTTTAGGAATTGGTGCCGTGTCCAGATAAAGTGTTATTGATCAAACTAAAATGGATTTACAAGGTCAAGACGGATGAATTTGGCGAGGCACTAAAGAATAAGGCTAGACTAGTTGCTCAAGGATTCAG
This sequence comes from Tanacetum coccineum, assembly GCA_026074375.1. Taxonomy (NCBI): domain Eukaryota; kingdom Viridiplantae; phylum Streptophyta; class Magnoliopsida; order Asterales; family Asteraceae; genus Tanacetum; species Tanacetum coccineum. Next base: position 12,192 of record BQNB010118239.1, on the reverse strand, counting down.
GCAAGAACAGGGAATCAATTTTGAGGAATCATTTGCACCGGTTACTAGAATTGAGGCTATCCGTATCTTTGTAGCAAATGCCGCTCATAAGAATATGACAATCTACCAAATGGACGTCAAAATGGCTTTCTTAAATGGCGAGCTTAAAGAAGGGGTCTACGTTTCTACTCCTAACCCCTTAGCTAGAAGGATTTGTTTGATCAGGACAAACCCATCACATTGTATAAGCTAAAAAAAAAGGACCTCTACGGTCTCAAACACACAAGCACACATGTAGGTACAGACATGCTGTAAGAGCTTCTAATCTCACAACAATTTCCACCAAAGTGCATGTTGACCAACACCCTTGCACGACGGCAAGCTGGGAACGACTATTACTGGTAACAAATTTATGTTGATGATATAATGATTGCATCCCTCTAATATAGCTAGTGTTAATGAGTTTGCTAATACATATGATCCACTAAGTTTCAAGATGTCCAATGATGGGGAAGATGGACATTCTTTTAATGATTACAAATCACAGATCAAAGTCCCAGAGGCATCTTTATAAACCAATCTAAATATGCTTCTGAAATTGTTAAAAAATATGGTATGCTATCTAGTGATTCTGTAGACACACCTATGGTAGAAAAGAGTAAACTGGATGAAGTTCTACAAGGGACACCAATTGATGCTACACTTTACCGTGGCATGAATGGACCAATCCGTATCTGACACCAGTAACCATAACCGTTATATATATGCAGCCTGCTTATGTGCCCGGTATCAGGCAAAGCCTACCAAAAAGCACTTAAATGCGGTTAAGCAGATCTTTTGATACCTAAAGGGAACCATTAACATGGGTCTTTGGTACTCGAATGTAACCGTGATTATTTCTTATAAAGCAGTATGCACATTCAGTATCACGCGGGGTGTCAGGACACTAGACGCAGTACATCAGGAAGTGCTTAATTCTTAGGTGACAAACTTGTTAGCTGGTCTTTAAAGAAGCAAAAGTGCACTACCATTTCGTGTACAGAGGCTGAATACATTGCTTTATCATGGGTGTTGTGCTCAAATCCTATAGATGCGTTTACAGCTAACATATTATGGCTTTCAATTCAATAAGATTCTTCTGTACTACGACAACACTAGTGCAATTGCCCTATGCTGTAACAATGTTCAACACTCACGAGCCAAGCACATCGATGTTCGCTACCATTTTATAAAGGAGCAAGTGGAAAATGGAATCGTGGAGCTATACTTTGTCCGAACTGAATACCAACTGGCTGACATATTTACTAAACCTTTGCCAAGAGAAAGATTCAATTTCTTGATCGAAAAGCTCGGTATGAGAAGCATGTCTCCGAAAACATTGAAAAGTCTGGCAGAGGAAATGGACGAGTAATGGTGGTAACTCATATCCTGTATTATATGTACATAAGAAAACATAAAAACTCAAAAATATTTTTTTTATATAAATTTTTCAAAAAGAAAATTAAAAATTAAAAAATTAGAAAAAGATAAAAATACGTATCTTTGGCATGTCTTCTGAAAATCGATAACATTTACGGTCTTAGAAATGTCATTTAGTAATGATACGAGGCCGTAAATGAAGTTCGAGCAGAAGTTTAAAAGTTTTCAAAACATGCCAAAAATGGCTTGTTATTATTTCAGATAGCAACCCGGTCATCATCTTAAAGGCAAGTATTTAAAAAAAAACTTGACCTCATAACGAGAATTTATTCTCGGGCATGGTCGACTTTATGACTATGCAAAGGCTTGTGATTACTTTGCATCACAACCCATGCCTTCCTAAATTCCATAGGTGGTTACGTGTCAGTGGCTTAATGTCCTCAAAAATAAGATGAAATCTATTTTTCCATGGTGTTTGTTTTTTCTAAATTAAACAATACTTCATCAAAAAATGCTTTTCAAAGACATTTGACCACTCAAACAACGACTACAACTCTTTAAATAGAAAACCGCGTCATGTTTGAGGAGGAGATAAATGTCCAAATATCTTCTTCAAAAAATAATTTTAATAAACGAGGAAAATGTTTAAACAATAACGATTTAACAATTAAAGGGGGAGTTTAATTAATTTTAGCTATTAGCTTAACAGTTATGTGTTTTATGCCTTTAGGTATATATGTGCATATATAAGTTTCTAGATATGCGAGTTAAAACATTAGGGACTATTTGTGCCATTTGTTAAACTTTACTTGCCTAATAAAACTTGTATATAAAAAATGCATAGGATATTATACTTGAGGGGGCAAATGTGTCAAAAACAAAACTTGTTTTATAAACACACTCACCCCCTGTCACTTTCACACACAAACACACACTTGAAATATCATTTTTCCCTCCCAACTTCAAACTCGAAATCGCTAACCTTCAATCTTCATTTTTAGTGGTTTTCAATCGAAAGGTATAACTAGAGATATGTTCTACACACCCCAAACAACTTATATCTCGATCGAATCATGTTATTAGACGTTTTTAATTTGAAAACCCTAAAAAACGATTTAGGGTTCTTCAAAATTAAAAGTGTGCAAAACATTAAATTGATTGAGGGATTTTGCTTGGTTGGGTGTATTATTCACTCGTATAATACAGTTTTTCATTTGGCTAACGTTTGAATAAGTTTTGCTGGATTATTATACTCGAAAATTTGAGTTTAGGAAAAATAGTGAAAACTATAAGTGGGTTTCGTGTTGAAAAGTATGTATATGTATTCTTGAATGTGTTTGAGCTTAAAAAAGTCACCTTTGTTTGTAGTTTCATGTATGAATGCTTTAAAATGTCTAAATGTACTCTTTTTTGTTCATTCTTGTTGATTCTGTGGCAATTTTTTTTGTTAAAGTTAATCTTAAGTGTTATTCTTCTGCTAAGGATACTATTTGAACTAGTCTTGATACATAAAATTCATTCTTGTGACAAAGTGATTTTTGAAGGCGAGTTATCAACTCCCTGTGTGAGGCGAGTTAACAACGCCTTTAAAAGACAAGTTAACAACTCCCTTCAAAAGGCGAGTTAACAACACCTTCACGAGGTGAGTTAACAACTCCCTTCAGAAGGTGAGTTAACAACACCCCTTTAGATCGCATTTAACAATACGCCTATAGGAAGCCGTATATTAACAATCCCTTTAGGAAAGGTCGAGTTAACACACACTATAGAGGCAAGTAACAACACCGTTTTTTTTTTTTTTTTTTTTGTTTTGGGGGTTTTTTTCCTTGTAGGGGCGAGTTAACAACATGATTAAGGAGGCGAATTAACAACATAATTAAGGAGGCGATTTATCAATCCATTATAGGAGGCGAGTTAACAAACCTACCTAGGAGGCGATTTATCAATTCCTCAATAGGAGGCGATTTAGCAATAGTTTTAAGGAATTTTAAGATTGATTTTTTCTAAAGGTAATTTTTAACTCAAGTTAGATATCTCATTAAAATTGGTTAATTAGGCAATCTAATTAAGTTAAGTGAGCTATATAACAAGGTTCAATAAGGATATCTGATCATGTCTTAGGTTACCTTATTCTCTACAAGTTAGTTTGAATAGGATTCCCAAAAACACTAATTCAGTTGTCTTAATGCCTTTCACGTTATGCCCAATTAAGTTGCCCTTCGGATGATTAGATCTAATTCAATAAGGCTAAATGCTTAATTAGCTAATCATTTGAATGATGTCACAACATGGATCAAGCTTACATATTCAAAGGGCCTTATATTGTTTCATATATAAAATTGGTTATATATATAAACTGTATTGATCAAACTCTTAGCAGAAACATGAGTACTACTCAAGCACAACAGAAATCCCTTGATGATGCTCTTGTTGCCTTGGCAGACCGTCTTGAGTTCGGGAAATGAAACATGAGACTCAAGACTGACATCAAGCCAAAAGAAGCTACATTTCAAGTGGTGCTGGATGCTCTCGCTCTCACTCCATTCTACCATGCATTCCTGATCACTGCATATGTTCCTGCTATTTACATGCAAGAATTTTAGGCTACAGTCTTGATATGTAAGAAATCACATATCCGTTTTATATAAAAAATGACCCTTAAAAGATGAAAAATGAATATATTATGCTTGTATATTGTATATTTTGTCTTTTATGATGTGTAGGTACAGATATTTCAAATATCACATGAAGAAGGCCAAAATGGGACAAAAACGAACACGAGAACGAAAGAGTACACAAGAGCCGGGTATTTTTTAGCAAGGGTCAACAAAAGTCAACCATGGTCAACCTTGGTCAACTCATGTGAAAACAAAGTTTAAACCATTGAAATTACCAAAATGGTCCTTGAATGTTTAAGCATTTCACCAAAAGTCCCAAAACCAATTACACCGTTAGTCCTTCAAAAACTAATAGACTAACGGTCGTTAAGTATAAATAATAAACAAGCCCAATCCTTTGTATAACACAAACAAAATTAAGATCCTATTTTTTCTCAAGTCGGCATATCTAAAACAGATACACTGTTTGTCTTCTTCAAACATGCACCAAAAACCATAAGATAAACCAGTGCATGATTTTCACTCGACATACGTGGACTCAAAGATTCTAGTGCAAAGCTCCAGCTCAGTAAGCAAAGACGTCATCCAACCCAATGATTAGCTGAGCTAACACATTCTGACAACATCGACTGACACGCATTCACCAAAGAAACACAACAATTGAGGGATTTTACACTAAAATTAGTTCAAAAGAAACACAAGGCTTCCAAGAAGGTGGGATTGCCAAGCTGGCAATCCGTGTGACTTATCTCAATCCAAGGGCTACCATTAAAGATGCTAATTCAGTTGGAGATCAATGGACAAGATTAAAGATGCTTTTGGAATCTAAGGGAGCGTCTAACTTACCTCCCAAGCTCACTTGATGGCTATAAATATCACCTCACATTCACTTAGAGAGAGGAGTTTTTCTTTCCTTTTTCAGTTTTTGTTAGCATAATTTAGCTTTTAAAATTCAGCAATGTTTAGCTTATAGCTTATTGTACCCTTTCTTTTTCCAAACGTATTGTAACTTTTAAGTAATCAATAAAAGTTTAGTTTTACTTTCAAATCTTTTGTTCATTTTTTTTTAAATTTGTAAAATCCAAATGAAACTGTTTCATAAGCTCAATTGTTCATAAGCTGTTTAAGTTCTTAAAAAACTTGAATACTCCTTGGAATTGGATGGCTGCTATGAGTATTCAAGTTTGGTATTAGTTCCTGATGGTCAGGAGTTAGGACTAGATTAGGCTAAGTGTGAAAGTGATCTAGCTTAAAGCTATAAGCTTAAGCTGCTCATATAAGCTCTAATTTGAGCAATTACCTCTGTTTAGCTGAGGTGAAGGTACTCAATCTCATTTCCTTTTTCTATTAATCTGCTGTCATTAAATGTTCTAGTGAATCTGTTTATCTTATGCTTTAATATCTGCTTAGTCTGCTTATTATTGTTTAGAGTAGCTTATTACTGCTTAATATAGTTGTTTAATGCTTATTTAGTTTAATTGTTAGTTTAAATCTTAGTTTACAAGTATTTGTTAAAATATAGTTAAAAATCCAAAAAATTTAGCATTAGTCAATAGCTTATTGTTTTTGCTTATTTGATTGTTGAAATATGCTTAATAGGTCTTTGATAAGCTGTCTACTATCTGGTATTGCTATTTTGAGCCTTAACTTTTAGTTTTATAAGCTGAATATGGATTTAAGCAATTTAAAGGGGTGTTTGGTTCAAGACAGCACTAACTCAAGTTAGTGCTGTCAAAGGCCATTTGGTTCTTAAAATTGAATTTAAATTTCATATTTAGGTTTATAAGGTTTGGATTTAAGGTTTTTATTAGGTAAAATCAAGTTTTAATAGGTTTTTGAGTTGATTACTTGTGTCTGAGTTCAATACCTCATATTCATAAGCTTCTTGAGCTTAATTTGGTTCTAGCTGGTTTTGTAAATCAATTTGCCTTTGATTTGGTGTTTAAAAGGTGTAGAAACTAGGTTCTTAAGCCTACATTATTTGTTTTGAAATTTGATTATAAAAAGTGTCAAGTGCATCAACAAATAAAAACAGCCCTAAGGCCATTTTTAATCAAAAAAATAAGCTAGTTAGAGTTAGAGTTAGCCTTTGAAATTGATTGCACATTTAGTTAGGCCAAACTAGATTAGTTAGGGCTTATTTTGGATTTAAAAGCTTATTTAGTCATCTGTTTTATCATGGCCTGGCATTCCTACTCTTGTCTTTTCATAACAAATTTGCAAAATCCCAAACATAGAGTAATTGTGAACAAACAACTTTTCTTTCATCCAATTCTTTGCTCAATAAAATATTCAAAATACTTTTTGAGAGCTGATTTAGATAGCTTATAGTTCATGTTTTCTAGTGGTATAAGCCACTAAGCCATAAGGATCTGTTTGTTGACTTAAAAATAAGCTCAAAGTTACCTAGTTGCCTGTTTGGTAAACAGTTTTGTGCATACTTAAAAAATGCTTATTTGGTTTTTTCAGCTTATGGTTTCTTGTTTTGCTTAAAAGTTGTTCTGATTTGTTTATTAGATTTAGTTTAAAGTGTTTGTAGCTTATTCTGCTTAGGCTTGAGCTTATTCAAGCTTTTTAGTTTCTTAAGTTTTGTTAAAAAAGCTCAAAAATCCTTTAAGACTAACCTTTCACCCTTTTAAGCTCTTTTCCAGCTTATTTAGTGATTTTCATAAAAAGCTTCTTTTATAAAAATTGCTTCTTATAAGCTGTTCTTTAAGTTTGTTTAAAAAAGTTTTTCAATAAAAAAAAGGGAGACTAGGGAAGTCTTGGGTGAGCAAGGCTCGAACCCAAGACCTCTACCCAACCTCAACCTCTTAACACTCACACCTCATACCATCTGCGCCCTTGGGACTTTTACGTCCTAAGGTGCACAAACAATTACTTTATCACCTTTTTTGCCTAATTTTCATATAAGCACTTCGAGTGCTTATATGCTTTTTCCTGGCTTATTCATTAGAGCTTATTTTGAGTTTTTATTTTTCCTGCATACTTTACTTCCTCAGCTATTTTTAGTATTTTTCTTAATTTTTTAATTCATAGTTTAATATTTTTCGTGCATTTATTTTGTTTTAAAACTTTAAAAAATCATAAAAAATTAAATAATAATCAAAAAAATAATTTTCTTTGTCCAAAAATTTTCTTTTATTATTTAGGAGGTTTAGGAATTAAATCTACGTTCGTAGGGCTTTATTTTGATATACTTGCTTAATTGTCTCGTTTACTTTAATCCCGTTATCGTTTTCATGTTAAATTCTTAATTGCTTAGTCGTTTACTTTCTTTGCATGTTTTACGTGTTTTTATGCGTAGAATTAAGAAAACAAATCAAATCTTTGAATTATTCACTTGCGCGATCACAAACTAAACCGATTGTCTATTCACACTTCGTCGAGGGAAAACGACCCGGGAGATTTTAGGGATTGCTTTGGTCAAAAGCAATCTTCTTAAATCTTTTGGAATACGTATACTACTATACTATAATTGTATTTGCCTCTTAATTACACATACTTGTTTGTGTGTGTAGTTTGGACCAAATCAATTTTTGGCGCCGCTGCCGGGGAAGTGTGTAGCGATTTTCGTGTTTCCGTTTGAAGATTAGTATTTGAAGACCCTTCCCCGTGAAGTTATAATTCCCGTTTGTGAATATTTTTCTATAAAAATACAAAAATATTTTTATTTTCTCAAATTTTTGTGAATATATATCAAGTAATCAAAAATACCAAAAAAATCGAAAAACAACAAAAATAACCGTCTTGTGTCACTTACGAAAAAGGCGCACCTCTTTTGTGAAATAAGCTATAAGGTGGGTATAAGGAGGGTTGTTCCAAGGAACTACGACCCAAAGGGACAAACGTTTTTAAGGCGATTCGCTCCCACTACGTCCCCCGCTTGCTTGCGAGTTTCACTTAAGGGAGTTACCCTAAGTTTGTTGATTATTCGGTGACATAAAAATATTTTTGTATATATTTTCTCTTCTCGTTTGTTTTTGTAGTGCATGCGCACTAGAAATTCCCATTATCCAAATAATTCACCCGTAACCATTCCGAGACGTCGAAATAGACGACGTGCTCCAAACATAGTCGAACCCGAGCTTCGTACTATCGTTGAAGTTGCACCAATGGCGGAAAATCGAACAATGGAAGAGCTACTCCAAGCACCCACGGAAGGGTATGGAGAAGCTATCGTCATACCAGAAATTAATGCGGACCATTTTGAAAATTAAAGACAGAATTGCTACAATGGTATCAAGCTAACCCATTATGATTTAAGAGGTAAGAAAATCCCCAACTCATAACCAATTTCAAGGATTACCCACCTCGACTTTAGAAAATTAGGGAGGATGTGCCGAATGATGTGATTAAACTCATGATGTTCCATATTCACTCGCGTTGACCGCTATATGTTTGTGTTACGATAAATGGAACCTCCAAAATCTATCTAGACTTGGGAACGATCTCATAAACACAAATTATTGAATCAATTTGTCCTCCCTCGAAGACCACCCACCTCAAAAAGACATTCTCTTGCTTTTACTTAAAAAATTCAGGAGACAAATGAGAGGCATGGGAACGATTTAAGAAATGCTTAGAGCATGTCCCCCACCACGGATTTTACAGAGATAAACCACAAATTGATCACCTATCTATAAATTGTTTAAATGAGAATGAACAACGTACACTTTAAAAGAAATGCCGCGGCGGAGGGAAATCCTTTTGAGAGTGAAGTCTACTAGAGAAGCCTTGAACATAAATGAGAATAAGATTAAAAGTTCATTAATCACGAAACATCACCGAATGTTTCTAAGATGAATACGACTCTAGAAAGTTGTCCTAGTAATATGGAGATGATATAATTGATAAGCTATTCGGAACCAAATTTTGACCTTAGTTTAGATTGTTACAAAGAAAGTTGTCACTCCGCTAAACTGTTAAAGATGGTTGAGGTAATCTTGATGTTATTTGTGGTGATGCCCATTTGCTTACTATAACTGTTAAATGTGCTAAACCAAAGCACAAATCCTAATCAGTGTTTGTAGTGTGGCGCAACGTGTACTTACAATCAAGATGCCCCTCACCAAACCGTGCAAGCAACCAAATTGGCACCACCCGGTTTATTTGCTATCCCGTTGCAAAAAAAACAAAATAGGTTTAATCAAATATCAAGGAAACAAGTCTAATCGGGAAATATATTTTCATGGTAAATCTAAGGCTTTCAAGCTCCAATTAATCATGCTCCAAATTTTCAAAACCAACCTTTTCAAGCTCCAATTAATCATGCTCCAAATTTTCAAAATCAAGGATTTCAAAACCAACCTTTTCAAGCTCCTAATAATCCCCGTTCAACAAGGGATTTCAAATGAGTTTTCAAGTTACATGAAATCTAATGATCAATGATGAGAAATATGCAAACTCAAATTAATGTTTTGAGGGGTGATTTTAATAAGCAAGAGAAAAGTCTTAGGAGGAATCTAAATAATGATATGAGGAGTATTTTAGGTAGTTTCTTCCAAAACCAAGCCTCAACTTCGGGTACTCTTTCGAGTAATACTATTCCTAACCCGAAGGGTGAGATGAAAGCAATCACTACTCGAAGTGGTGTTGCTTATGAGGGAAGACCTCTCCGATTTCCACAAATCATTCTCCTAAAAAAAGTAGTGAAACGAAAACCGAGAGACAACGGATAAGGAGCCAAACTAATTTATCCAGGAAGTAACGCCCTTTTCCCACCAATCCAGAACCTCCGGTATATCCCCATTCCCTAATTCTGGAACCCGATGTTCTCGAAGACTTTACTAAGCCAAAGCTCCGTGCAAATCTACAAATCAAAATAGTAGACGTTCTTTCAAATCTTCAATATTTGCACTCGACATAGCTGCGCGGATGCTCTTCTTTTGATCCCAAAATTTGCCTCTACGATTAAAAGTTTGCTTACAAATAAGGACAAGTTGTTTGAATTAGCTAAGATACCGTTTGATGAGAATTGTTCGGCAATGCTCCTTAAAAAGCTTCCCGAAAAGCTTGGAGATCCCGACAAGTTTCTTATACCATGTGATTTCCCAGGAAAGGATGGTATGTCAACTCGCTTGGCCGCACCATTGACTAGCATAATCTTATTCTCTATCCAAATGGAAAAAAGCTATACCGAACCCGAACTTCCCCCCACTCGGAATTACTCACGAGTTAGAGCGATCGTCCAATACTCATCCTAAGGGAGTCGCCGTAAGTACTTCTTCGTCTAAGTGGTGAAGTTTCTTTTTCTTACCGGACGTTGTTGTAATATGATTATGAAGCCGATCCTCGGTTCCCCTCATTTCTCTGAGATCCTTCTTGAGGACCAGGACGTGCCTTAAATTGATGTTTATGAGAAGAATATACCCCCTATGGGGTTAATGATTAAGCCTTACTATTTAATTCTCTAATCAAACTACTACGAGATAAAGTACTCCTTTACAAATGATGAAAATTTTCATAAAACCGAAATTGACTGCATTGACGATGTTGTGAGTCGTATGCTCAAGAAGTGCTTGGTTTTTCTAATAATTCTTCGGGTGGCAATCCCACCTCGACTTTTGAGCCTATTATTTCCGACTCTTTCACTTTCCCTCACTGCCTTCGAGGGGAAGTGACTTCTGAATTCATTTTAGAAGAGATCGAAGCTTATCTCAAGGATGATTCGATTTCACCAGAAATTGATCATGCCGATTGCGATCCGGAGGGAGATATTTGCTTAATTGAAAAATTATTAAATAATGACCCGTTTCAACTCCCTCCGATGGACCTAAAGCAAGGAGAAATAATCAAGGCGAAATCCTCAATGGAAGAACCTCCGGAATTAGAGTTAAAAGATTTACCATCTCATTTGGAATATGCTTACTTAGAAGAAAACGACAAGTTACCAGTGATTATTGCAAAAGGTTTAAAAGATGATGAAAAAGATGCTCTCTTAAAAGTGCTTAAATCACATAAACGGGCCATTGCTTGGAAAATCACCGACATCAAGGGTATCGACCCTCGTTTTTGTACACACAAAATCTTGATGGAGGATGATTACAAACCCACGGTTCAAAGTCAAAGACGGGTTAACCCAAAAATTCACGAGGTAATCAAAAAGGAGGTCCTAAAACTTCTTGATGCCGGAATGATTTACCCGATCTCCGACAGCCCATGGGTTAGTCCAGTGCATTGTGTTCCAAAGAAAGGTGGAATAACCGTTGTTGCTAATGAAGAGAATGAATTAATTCTGACACGTTTAGTTACCGGGTGGAGAGTTTGTATCGACTATAGGAAATTAAATGAAGCGACTCGAAAAGATCATTTTCCATTGCCATTTATGGATCAAATGTTAGAAAGATTAGCCGGAAATGAGTTTTATTGTTTTCTAGATGGATTTTTGGGGTATTTTCAAATACCGATAGATCCCCAGGACCAAGAGAAAACTACTTTCACATGCCCGTATGGAACTTTCGCGTACCGTCGCATGCCATTTGGCTTGTGTAATGCTCCTGGTACTTTCCAACGGTGTATGATGGCCATATTCCATGATATGATCGAAAAGACCATGGAAGTGTTAATGGATGATTTGTCAGTTTTTGGGGATAGTTTTGATTCGTGCCTCTCTAATTTAGAAAAGATGCTAAAAAAGTGTGAAAACACGAATTTAGTTCTTAATTAGGAAAAGTCACTTTATGTATAGAGAAGGAGTTGTGTTAAGACATAAAATTTTGAAGTCGGGAATTAAGGTCGATCGTGTTAAAGTCGATGTTATCACTAATTTCCCTCACCCGACTATCGTAAAAGGTGTTAGGAGTTTCCTAGGTCATGCAGGTTTTTACCGACGTTTTATCCAAGACTTTTCCAAAATTGCTAGACCGATGACTCACCTTCTTAAGAAGGAAACACCGTTTATGTTTTCTAAGGATTGTATTGATGCTTTCGAGACCCTTAAAAAGAAGCTTACCGAAGCTCCGATCTTAGTTATACTAGATTGGAACCTACCTTTCGAACTTATGTGTGATGCAAGTGATTTCGCGATTGGTACCGTTTTAGGACAATGAAAGATGAAGCATTTTCAGCCTATACATTATGCTAGTAAGACAATGACCGAAGCTCAAATTCATTATACTATGACGGAGAAAGAAATGCTTGCCGTAGTGTATGCTTTTGAAAAGTTTCGGCCATA
>BQNB010118238.1:918-21030 GCA_026074375.1 Tanacetum coccineum | reverse complement strand
TTTTTAATATTTATAAAAGAAAAGGAAAAATAAAAATAAGAAGAAAAATATTTTTGGATTTTTATATTTTTTATAGGAACGATAATAAACTTTCCGAAGAAAGGATCTTCAAGGCTTGAACACGAACAATCCTGTAAAAATCGCTACACCTCTCCCCGGCAGCGACGCCATTTTGATAATTGTTTTTACACGTATCAAATAAACCCTCATATATATAATATATATATATTTAATAAAATACATATACGTATACGTAAGCAAAGTATCATACAAATTATTCTTAGGAAAGAATAATAAGTAATCAACACGGGTATCGTTCTCCTCGGTGAGAGGTGAATGGAAATCTACGTTCAAGTTGTAAATCGAGCTTGATTGTCATTCAAGATTTTGGATTTGGTTTTAAACTATTTTTATACTAAAAATTAAACTAATATTAATTCTAAGATTTAAAACTACAAGATTATACTAAAATTGATCTAAAAGATATAAATGACAAATATGCTTAAAAAGATATAAATGACTAATATGCTTGCTAAGTGACGTGAAAAGTTCCTTAAGTGTGAATTTAGGTTTATTAACGAATTATAATCCTTAGAAAATATAATTTTCTCACAACGTTGGTTTCTTTAGAAAACGATCTCTTAAAAAGAAAAAAATTACTAGATGTGTAATTTGATTATTCTCCGGATTTTGCCCTTTAAACAATCAACTTACAAATCTAAATAATCAGACAAATTATTAATCTCTAAACCTTTTATAAATCCACACTTAATTCCCAATTCACAAATATCACTTAACAAGCACTAATAAAACTACTTGCTACTCATAATGATCAAATAAGCAAAGCAAAATATTTTATTCTAATGCTATACTAATTAATTGAAAAGGGAAAGAAAATGGAACTGAATTGAAGAGCCGCAATTAAACGAATACCACACTAAAGCAAATAATCAAATTCGGTCTAGCTAAATAAACCCTTAAGCTCCACGCCTCGTGAGTTGACCGGTACCAAAAAGCATAACTCAAACAATAAACTGTAAACAGTTAACATGTATATATTCAAATTACAATTCCTGTATCAAACTCGCTAGCCCAATCCACAATCCAAAAAACGGCCCAGATCCAATTTAAACAAACCAAACGTGACCCCGTTCTTTCTAAGTGGCCCAATTAAAATTTTAAAACGTGGCCCAACCAAACGAAAAGGCCCATTTCTAGTTTACAAACCAATTGCTCAACTGCTTACTACGGAAAGGAATTTTAACTCACAATATAAGCAAATCTAATAAGATAGAACCAATAAGCATAATAAAATAAAAACACACTAAAAAGCTTTAACTCAGAAATAAGCCACAATGCACAACTAAAAACTTAAACTAAAATTTATAAAACTCTAGAATCGAATAAGCTCAAAATCTATCACACGAATAAGCTACGATACAGAAATAAGCCATGATTTAAGTGAACAATTAAAAACAACGAGTAAGCAAACGGAATTCAACAAGCTACTAGTAAATCTAAAACGAGACTTTTATTGCGTAATTACTAAAAATAAGCACACTAGAATTTCTAAACACTACTACTAGATTTTGATCAAGTAGACATACTCGAAAAGATCATAGAGCAAATTAGCAATTATGATATAAAAAGATAAATTCATAAATCAAAAAGACTGAAGACACTAACGAGATCAGATCGAGCAAAAAAGCTCAGATTAAAAAACGACCCTTAAACATCAATATTCGACCAATTTACAATCGGGCAATAGGATATTAAATGACTATTAAGAACTCTAAACGATTTAATTTTTTTAACAAGGGTATAGCACAATAAGCTCACAAAAACTTGATCTAGTAATATTAGCTCTTATAAAAACAAATAAAGCTTATCAGAAGCTTATCTTATCATAAAATAATAGCTTCTAACAACACTGAAACGATATAAGCACAAAAATAAGCTATATTCAAACTTATTCTAGCTTATTAATTCGAAAAGTATGTAATATCGTTTGAGAATGAATCGATAAAGCTTTGAGAGCTTTTAGGAGTCATTTCCTAAGCTTTTAAGATCTTTTGATAATAATAAGCTAAGAAAATAAGAACGGAAATCAGCTTATAGAATAAGCTAACACGAAATCAACGTTTAATGAACAAAAATGCAAACAATAAGCAAACCGAGAACTTTAACAAGCATCAACCCATTTTATTACATCATCTCAATAAGTTTGCGAAATACGCAAGTACAATAAGCTCGTAAAACTAAAATAAGCTAAATCTACCTAATAATAAGCTAAAAACTACAACTAAAAAGTATGAAAACTAAATTCCTAGATGGTGAAAAATGAAGGGAGCGTGTTCCCTTTATAGCAAAGTGGAGGGGTGAAATTGAAAAATCTCCCAATCATTAGTGTTGTTATGAGCCAATCATTGGCCCTCTTCCTAGTTCACACGGATTGACAACTTTGGCAGGGAAATCCAACGCATGAGGAGAGGCCACGTGGCCTTTTATCTGCTTCAATCAAACGCAATAGATTTGGACTGTTGGATCATTCTTTCATATTTGCGACTGAAATGAAATTCAAGATAAAAATACCCCGCCACTTGGAAGAAATCGATTGGACTATAAAAGCATAGTGGGAAGTCACGTGTCCTTCCATGATTTAATTATGGAGCACGTGATACATCTCTATCTCAAATTCATTTCTTCTTCAATTGAACTAGTCATATTAATTTTTGGGTCGAGTATTTTGCATCAATATAGGGCTGAGATTTAGCTTTGGGCTTGGATTTGCTTATAGACAAAAGATAATATGGGCTGGTTCCGGTCCAGGTTAGAATTGGTTACGGCTGGCCCCTATAAAAATCCGAGAGCACCGTTGAATCGTTTTCTCAGTGCTTCTTTTCATGGTTATGTCGGGGGACTTTCAAACTTCATCTTGGCTTGGACCAAAATTGCGCTGATAATTCTGTTTTTTGCTCCTTTTTTAATCCTTTTACCTGCAAAACATAAAAATACCAAACAAACATATTTGCAATATAATTAAGCATATTTTAGTATTTTTAGTCCTTTTTATAGTGTTTTCCGGGTATAAATGATGTGTGTTTTAACGCACATCACATCCCCTTGGGCATTAATTTCTGAATTAATATGGTTGTTATAAGGTCTTTAATACAGTACTAAGTGATCCTTAAGCCATTGGTTACACGTACCAATTGGGGTTTTAATTCTAGTTAATTTATTTCTTCGATTCGTTGGCTAAACAATTTATTTCTTGTTAATCATTTTGTTTCCATGGCAAATACATGCATGTTTGGCAATGGGCTGTTAGCCAAACCTTGTGTACAACATGTTATTATGGTATTATTATATTGTTTTATATGCTAATCCGTGTAAACCATGACATTTTGACTTGTTTCGTTGATATTGCCATTTTTAATTTTAGTTTTGGTTTGCCATTGTTTCGGCTTTGTAGTTTTAATTTGCATTGTAGCCATTGTTTGGGCATTTTACAGTATTTAGATGATAGGATAAATGTATTCATTTATCAAATTATTGTAACCGTTGTTTAGATTCGAATGGCGCAAGAGTTAAAGGCATAAAGTCAAATTCGGAGCTGCTGGAGTGACTTCCACTAAAAATAGATTTCCCGGAGTTCTATAAGGAGTTAGAGGCTGAATTTTTGGGAGCAAGTGTAAAACTCATGAGGCTATAGCTTATTCAACTGGAGCTCAGATTAGGAAAGACTCCTTCTAGGAGTTTCAGGCCCGTCAAGTCAGCTGAAATTTTATGGCAGTTTTGGATATCATATTCATTAAGGGTTTTACTTGCTCAAGATGGTTCTTGGAGCAAGTGGGAGCCCTCCTTGTGGTTGTGTGGTTAACCCTTAGTTGACTTCTTGGTTCTTGTGATGGCTCATGAGACCAAGCATAGGTTTTTTCATCGGTTGAGGCTTTGCATACTTATGGTTGTGTTTTGTTTGTTTGCTTTTATATATGTTTGGAATGTATATAACTTGCAAATGTTTTTCATAAAACTTAAAATAAAACACAAACAAATTTTAGAAACTAAATCGTTGATTTAGTTTAAAGTTTAAATATGATTTGAAACTAAACACTTGTTTTTATATAAATAACACTAAATAAATTGGTATGATTCTGTTATTTAATTTACTTTAATTGTGTTGTTCAAACTTAATATTTATTCCACCTATGTTTATATATTATTTCATGAAAATTGAACAACTTGACATACATAAAAAACTAAGTATTAGTCTTAAGTTAAAAGAAATAAGTTTTTTAGAAACTTTTGCTGTCACGTGGGAATGAATGCCGATGGCTCTCCTCGTAACACTTTTGATCATGTTATTTAGATCAAAAACTTATACCCGTCACAAATTTTAAGTCATGTCGTCGCAAAATGGTTGAGATCACTCTGTCAATTACCTTTTGCTCTGCGTGGACTGTAGTGTGAATTTGTAAACCCAAAGCGAGATTATATCTTATGGATGTGACCTAGATTATTCCTCGGCATCTGTTGTGCTCGCATTGTGTAATGAGATCAGGTAATGCGATGGGGTTTAAATCAGGTGAGACCTGGGTGCGAGGAAAAGGATGGGTCTAAGACATGCCAGCTGTGAATTGTTTTTCTTCCAGTCTTCAATTGTCATGACGTCTCCATATGGTCTTAAAGAATTGCAAGGTTTTTCAAATTGGTGAACGTCACGTAGTATTGATCTATCATTGCTTAGTTGGATCAACTGATTGTATGATGGAAACCGAAATGAAGGATCTTAGCCTTTCGTAAAATTAAAATTTTTTTATTATAAATTGTTGGGTAGTTAATTTTAAAACGGATAATTATCGAAAATAAAAAAAAAAAAGAAATTGCTAGTAATTGAACTTTGTAATTTCTATTAATGACATTTATGCAACACAAAACCTGTAAACAAACGTTGTTTCCTTTCCTTGTTAGAGGGAAGACAAACTAAGTCTTCTTTCTTGTAAAGAAAAAGAATTATTCCCTATCCCTTTATACTTTTGTATAAAATGATATTATTAAGAACACTTAAATTTCCAATCCTAATCAATAATCAAAGACATACTAACTCGTGAATGAAATCGTTTAGTCTTTAAAAGTCTAACGGTTAAGGTACGGTTGCTACTTCTAATTTAGATTACTAGAGACATGTATTCTATAGCCATAAATGATTACTTCTTGATTGCATCAAGACATGGTATTGCAGTTTTTAATAATTTAGAAATGGAAATCTCTAAATAAATCGCGGGAAAAGAGAAAAGGAAATAATAGAATGTTTTCTAGTAGTTTTATTATCGATATTTTTCTCCTAAATATTCTACAACCCTTGAGGTAATTATAGATTGGAGAATTGCATGTCAAAACTTTCAAGTTAAAGAATTGCATTGAGGGCTTAGTCCATCTATATATTAGTAGAACCTTGATGCACTTCTTTGAATAGCTAAGTTCTTTGTTACTTAGTCCATATGGCTCACATATGAAATAATGTGTCGATACTTAAAAGAGTAGAAAAGTAAATAAAAATGCTACTTGTTACTTCATCGGTATAGACACACATTTTCCATGTTGTCTAAATTAGTGCGGTAGCATATGGCTATATTTACACTGTATAGACGCACATGTAATGTTATCTAAATTCAATAGGAGCTATGAGCTTATCACCTTGTAAGTGACTCATTTTATTTCTAGCTGGTCTTGAAATAATATTTTACTTTTCACAAATAAAGCATCATAATTTTATAAGAATCATTGCATATTATTCTATTAGACAACTTGTTGCTTTTCTGATGTCGCTGCCTGAAACGTTATATGTACAATACTTATGCACGATTGCTTATTAAACAATAAAGTTCTAGATATACTTGTAATGCAAACGTGATTTTAGTTTTGACTTAAATTATATCATATCTGTGACATTGTCATATTATTCATACAAACATACTGAAGCATGGTGGACTCATAACCTGGTGGACTCATAACCCACTTGTCTCTGGATCATAACCTGACTCATAATATGCTCACTTGTTTATATAAATGCTTGATGTTGTGTCGTGCACAAGTGGGAGAAATCTTAATTGTGTGCAAGGTACAACACATAACAATATGACTTATGGTTTTTCTTAGCCGCATGGTAAGAAAGCTAATATTCTACTAGGACTTATACACCTTGATGTATGTTGCCCTACTTAGAACTAGTGTCAAGAAATAATGAATACCTACTTCATCATATTCACTAAAAGGTTTAGCCAATATGATTGTGTCCTCTTGTAAAGACATCAATAAGAAGTATGTAATTAACTTGAAAAGACCGTTGAAGTCAAGTGTCGGCGTTCAATAATACTTTATTTAATATGTTTATTTCTTCTTGTAAAGTCATAAACATCAGGTCCTTAAACTGTTCAAAGACTTATAAAGTAAGCAATTGACTTGTCATGTCTCCTAGTCGCGACATGTACATGAAGTCATTGAAATGTTCAAAGACTTATAACGTAAAGTTAGCGATTAATGTGTTCTGTCTTCTTGTTAAGAAATGTACATAAAATCCTTGAACTTCTCTAAGACTTATAATGCAAAGTTAGCGATTAACGTGTTATGTCTTCTTGTTAAGACATGTACATAAAATCCTTGATCTTCTATAAGACTTCTACGTTATAGCATGCAATTGGCTTGAAATTACTGTTAATGCCATTATGTTTGAACAAATTGGCAAGTATGTGAGCCAAAGGGTATTAGGCTATCTAAAGAATTGTGATACTATCTCAGAATCCCATTACTCATAGAATACCACATCGTTATGGTATGTCTGATGTATAAAATCAAACTCTATTGATATTGTTCGATTTTTGATAACTCTAACTACCCTACCTCTAATCTTATCAAGGTTAACAGAATTAAGTAAGCCACGTGTTTACTCAATATGGTCCCAACCAAGAAGGTAACTAAGACACCATCAGGTTATGGAATGGGAAGACTCCCATTAAGTGTTAACTGAAGTTCTAAATTTGTTGAGACCACGTTAAGCGTGTTATTAGCAAACTAGAGTCAAGAACTGTCAGCATATATTATACCTCCCAAACGAGAATACTTTTATTGTTGCTCGACTTGCTGCGCTTTTGGAGAAAGTCTCCTCTTACAAGAAGCAAGTGGGAGCATCTTTTTTTGGAGAAAGTCTCTTTTTTCACAACCTTCTGAATGCACTAGCGAATGACATAATGAATGTTGAGATGTAGTCCATGAAAGAAAATTATTTTTGGAATTTGTCTGATCTTTTAGCAATCGGTAAGACTGAGAGGTTAAATTGATTCTTCTAGAAGACTAATATGGAAAAAAATGTACACACATTTAAACGTGCGCCTTGTGATAAGGGTTTTACTTATACTTAAGCGATTGACTATAATTAAAGTTTCTTTTCCTTGCAAGCATTACATGAATAAAGATATTAATTACCATACTTGATTTCATGAATATGAAATATGGCAATTGGATGTCAAAACTCCTTCTTGAATGATTATCTTTGCGAGGACGTTGTGTAATCATAAGAGTTTGTGAATCCAAATAATCTTTAGAAAATGTGCAAGCTACATATATCCAAGTATGGATTAAAGCATGCATCTAGGAGCTGGAATCTTAAGTTAAAATTAATAATTTGATTTTGATTGAAACAAAGATAACTCCTGAGTACACCTCACAGCTAGTTGGAGCATTATGTTTTGTCTTTCTTATATCTCATATGTTGAGAACATATTAGAAATGATATTTTACCTAAGCTAGATTTTAATCCTTAGTTTAGGATAATATTTCTATCGAGAAATAAAAGAAATAAAACATACAACATTAGAACATATGTTTATTAGGATAAACATACGCGATTAATAAGTCTAACACAACATGACACATCATTGAGCAAGACTTAATGTTTTTCTCACTTGATAAGATTGAATACATGCATGAAAACGTTTAGTTTATGTTGGGAATTATGCATTCCTGACTTTGTACCGTTAGTTATATTAGTTAGTACCGCTAGTTGTAATTTGTACTGCTACAACCATAGTAACTAAGTGGAAGTGATTAGACTACTATTGAAAGAACATTCTAAAAGGCATTTAAAGGACTAAAGACATGTTTATAGTTTACGGATTTTTAATAAGGAGATTAGTGTTAAGGCTATACACTAATGCTTGTTTTGATTGAGATGATTCTCAATCCTAGTCATAGCAGGATTTCAACATAAATGATAATTTTTTTGACTAGACGTGCTTGATTGAAAAGCATTGTTGTACTATTTATAAAAGAATAAGAATACTTCATAGTTTGGGAAGTTACCAAGAAGACTGTCTTAAATAGGTGTTCTGCTTGCTTCAAACAACCTATATAACGTATTATGGCGATGCTAGTATTATTGTATTAACACTGGAATGCACATATACAAAATGACAATCATCGTATTATTCAAAACCTTCACTACTTATGATTTTGAAACAAGAATATTCTTAAATTCATAGAGATACAACTTTATTTGGTACTTTTACAAAGTCAAGTTCTGTACCAAACATGTTAATCATGCTAGGAACATTGGACTTTGACCTGCAAGTAGTCTCATGTATATTTGTTTTTAGTATTTGGATAATGGAATGTTAAGCAGTTGTATTAAACAATGAATTGATATACTTGGTATAATCGTCTTCATTTATACAACTGTGTTTTATATTAGCATGTTTAATTCCATGAATAATTTATTTATTCTAAATCGTACCATTGCAGTTAATGAATGGGAAATCAATGAAATAGACAAATGTGAGTGTTTGGTCATATTCATATGGTATGAATATTAAAGGATGATACCGCCAAACTCATATGTTGTTCACTGAATGAACATTAGACTGACCCAACCTATAAGAATTCACTATATGGATCGACGTTAATAGTGAATCTCGCAAATGGTTATGTATCTCATCCTCAGACTTGAGAAGCAAGTAGGTTTTGTGTGTGTGGAATGTCAATCTTAGATATGGTTCAATGCTGACTTGAACAAGGCTTCTATAAAGGCCATTTTCAGGAGGGATGCAAAACACATGACGGACTGTTGGTCCCTTGGAATCTGATATAAGGTTTATCAAATTAAACTAATCAGATTCCATGACAACAAAGTGAGTTTTAAACAGATATATATGAAGAATATAGAGAACAAGTTTAAAACACACAGAAGTACTTTTCAACGTATATGTTCTTATTAGAATCAAATAAAGAATCTATGACACACCTTGCTTGCGGAATAGCAGGGTGGTTGAATGACAA
This sequence comes from Tanacetum coccineum, assembly GCA_026074375.1. Lineage (NCBI taxonomy): Eukaryota > Viridiplantae > Streptophyta > Magnoliopsida > Asterales > Asteraceae > Tanacetum > Tanacetum coccineum. The sequence continues at coordinate 11,700 of BQNB010118238.1, read as the reverse complement.
TTGGGGTGTTATCTTCTTAGAACTTAAACTCTAACCAAACTTAAGAGAGTAAGAAAACAAACTACTTATGACTAAACTAAAGCTTCAGCTTCAGTAGTTCCATTCAGTTTGTTTGAGAGATAAATGAACTCTTCAATGCGTATCACATTAATTGGAATAGATAACATTTACTCTGAGAATCCCTTTCCTTTTATAGGAAAAGGGATTAGGGTTTACAAGTTTAACCTAGACTACGTGGCAAGCATTAAATAGGTGGTTGAACTACCATTTAATGCACGTTTGCTTTCTAGTACTAGGTATTGTCCTTTGAGGAAAGTTGTTGTACTTCTATATCAACTTTTAGAAGTTACTTTCCCAAGGAGATTGATTTATTCCTTTTGACATAAAGTAATATTTTTTCTGCCTTATAAACCTTCTAGAAGTGAAACAACACGTTTTAACTTCTGTTAAGGAGATAGACAACGTTCAGCATGGAATTGTCAAACAAGCTGAACTGAAGCTCTTACCAAAAGCCTTCTCCAGTTTCTGTACCGCTGCATAAACTGAAGTGAAGATACTTCCCAATCTTCTAAGGACCTAAAGAGCTGACGCTGAAGAAACTTCAGCGACTCAAACTGAAAGACTTCAGCTTGAGAAATACTTAGGGGATTTTATGTTTAAATCTACTGAAAGACTGGGCTCAGGAACTGAACCCAACAATCTCCCATATTTAAATATACAAATAGACTAAGTTAAAATCAGTTGAAAGTGAGCAAAACAACTTCTTCTTAAACAACTAATATAATTTGAACAACATAAACTGATAACCTTTCATTCTAACTTTCATTACAATACAAATTAAAAAGATAAAGTTATTATAAAATATTACATTTTATTGCCTTAGCTGCTCAATGACTCTCATCTGCTTGAGTGGGTTTAAGTTTCTCTTATTAATTTTAGCAAGTAGAAGAGAAATGAAGGTCCTGGCATGAACATCAAGCCCTGGACCTTGGTGAAGTCTGAAGAAGATTTCTTGTATAGTAAATAACATAGTGTTTGAGAAATCTCTAAAGTCTTCAATGGTAACAAAATACTATCTATGATATAAGTTAAACAAAATCATACCTATGACAGGTTCATTAAGCACAGTACCAACTGGATGATCTTCATATTGAACTGATGTCTTAAGCCTTTTGTTAGCTCTGAAGAAGTCATGAATGTCATCAACATGCTTTCTTTTCTTGTTTGCCAGATCATTTAGTCTATCCAAAGGATCCTGTTTACTTAGAGGTCTATCCAAGTCGATTCCTAGTTCAGCTTTAGTTGTACGGAGATAGTCCAATCTTTCCTGTATTTTTTTATAGATGGACATCCATCCTTTACCTTTTTTGTTAGGGCAGGCTTTAACAACTTCTCTTCATTCACCAAGATGTAAGTCACTGGCTTTGAACTCGTAAATGATTTCACTTGTATCATCTTCTCTATATACTTTTAAAGTCATTAGACCCTTTCTTGTCAAGATATCACAGCTGGTGATTCTTGATTTTGCTCTTCGATTCAGCATTTTGTCCCAGTATTTGTCATACTGTAACTTATCATTGTAGTACTTGTTCACCACTTCTGGACTAAGAAGATCAATCAGCTCTTCTTTCCTCATTTCCACCTTACGATGCGGCTTAGCCTTTGTCCTCTTCCTCTATTTTATTTTGTACACTGATTTGTTCTTTAGTTAAATGGACATGTTCTCCATCTTTAGTGACAAAGTCAAACTTTTTCAAATCCTTTTTCTTAGAGGATTCAACCATGGAACTAGGCATGTGGATGTTTTCATCATCAAACGACTTTCTGTACTCGACTTCTTTAGCATCCTTTGAAGAACATGGCACTTTTTGCCCTGTCTTTCTTTATATGCTCCCCTCAAGTGAGAGGAGCCTTTTTGTGGATTTTGAGGAGGAGATTGCATTTGAGTTGTTGTGGTTGTAATGATAGGAGGAATAATGGTTGTAGCAGGTGGCGTTGTTGGTTTTGGTTGTTGGTTGTTCAGGTTTTCCTTTTCAGCTCTTTTTTGAAAAGTTGGGAGATGGTTGCTTGGTTTGTGTTCTTCTCCCCTTCAGCAGGCATAGTGTTAGCTTGGCCTGCTGAAGGAACACATTGATCTCCAGCATTTGATGTGGCATAATTTAAAACCTAAGCAACCTTTTTAAAGCTTTTGTGACATTTAACAAGAGACCTAGAAGAGCATCCAAGGTTTTTAGCTTAGCTTGAACTGATGCCACCTGTACTGGTAGTGAAACAAATTCCGCTGGAAGTTCCTACTAAAGTGTCTTCAGTTCAGCAACTTATGATGTAAGACTTGTGACAATCTTTGTAAAGTCTTCTAGTTTGGAGTGAATTTCTTTTAAATCTCCTGGTAGCTCAATCTCTAATTCATGAACTTGTTGCTTTAACCCTTTTACGTCTTCAGTCAGTTCATTGAACTTAGAGGGAAGATCCTTCAGCTCAGTTGGTAGTAAGTTGCTAAAGTCATGAGCATATAAAATATTTGAGAATTCAGTTTGTAAAGACTTTACCAGAAGCTCATTAAGCTATCCCTTATTAGAAAAGGAGGGTTGAGCTTTAAGGAGAGCAACTTCAGCTTCAGCTTTGTTTTTCTCAAGTTCTAGTTTGTGCTTTTGAGACTGAAGAATAAGGACTTGGTTGGTGAGCTTTAAAATTTGAGAAGACCTGGGAGATGAGGATTTTGGAACTGATGTGTCTTCAGTAGTAGTGTGAACCTCATCCTCTTCATCTTCATCACTAGCATCAACAACAATGACAGGATCATCTTCAGGTAAGTCCAGGTCTTTGAAGCTAGGTTGCACATTTGACACCAGCTTTGCTAGATCTTCTAACTTGATTGTGCTGGAGGATTCTTCTTCCTTAACTTATCTAGCAATGGAGCTGGTCCTTTTTCTTATTCTAGGTTGAGTGAGGATAGTTTCCAACCCTTCACTAATAGATTTGGTTTGGTCTGCAAGAACATGTGGGTCAGTACCTGCAAATAAGTGATCATATGAAGTATTTTTAGTTCTTTCATTTATACCCTATTGTTGAGGTACAAAATCATTAGGAGCAAATTTTCCAAGACCAGCTTCAGCTGTAGAAACTGCTGAAGCATCATTTCTTAATGCAGACTCAGAGTGAATAATGAAAGATGCTAAAAAAATAGGCTCATTTAAATTAAATGTTGACATACCACTATTGAGCTAAGGGTTGTCTCTTGCTTCACTGGTGACCCCTAAAGAGGTTAGGCCACTAGTTTCTTGCTGGTCCTCTTTATGCATTCTAGTATCCACAAGTGTAGAAACTAGAGGCTGGCTTAGGTTTGAGTCCATGGCTGAGCTAGACTCTTTTCTTTTCTTAGAATGCCAATTTTGGAACTGGTGGGTGCTTTAGAGGACCCACCTTTTGATGCCTCTTTGCTAGACACAGAGGGTTGTTTTGAAGAAGTTGAAAGCTTCTTATGTCCAGGTTTAGCTCCAGGTTTTGTGCCTTGGGAAACTCTCTCAGCTTTGGAAGAGGTTTTAGGAGCTTTAAAGACCACTAGTGTATCAGCAGCGCATATAGCCAACATGTGATTTATAAAGGGAGGTTCTTTAGGTTGGTTAGGCTTTAGTGCCTAATTGTTAACACTGAAGACTTGAGAGGGGTAGAGTGTGAGTTCTCTATCTCCATAGCCTTTCTTCATGTTGTGCATCATCAAAAGAGATAGAAATCTAGTGTATGGTACAACCTTTTCCCTATGTTGCTTGTTCAGTTTGATGATGATGTCTTCCCAAAAGATACCGGCATGGTCAATGTTGATCCTATTTGCTAGACTATACAGTATAATGGCATCTTTGTTGGTAATCTTATCAAAACCTCTAGTTTTACCTCCTAAACACTAGATAATCTGTGCCATTAGTAACCTTTACCTAGGAGGAAGAAGACTCTTTTTGAGAGTCCCTTTAGCAAGAATAGCTTCCTCATATCTAATTGTTTCAAACCATGGCCTCACTATGTCAATAGACGATGGTGCAACATACTCACTAGAGTAAGGGAGGTAATGTGCACCAATGGCATACCTAAAGGTGTTTACCCTTACTTCGCCATAGATACCACTAGTAGGGGTTGAGAAGGAAACCTTAGAGTTGTAAAGAGCTTTAGCTGAGTACCAAAACTCAGCTAGGTATTCCTTATACATGTTTGGAGATCTGGTAAATGGTTTCCTAAGGCAACATTTGGAAATAAAATCAGAAACACATTTGAAGTGATCCTTGTTATTGTGTTCTGGGTATAGAAGAGCAACCTCATTATTTGTGTTGAGGATGATATCTTCAAGATTAAAGCCTACTTGTTTAGCAGCAACAAAGGTTTGTTCTTGTGTATGTGGATTTTGATCTAGGTTTTTCCATTTGAAATGATTAGGGTTTGATGATTGATTGATTTGGATTATAAGTAGTGTGTTTTATGGTAAGTTTGATTATGTTTTTGTGAGAAATAATTGTGATTAGGTGTGGTGGAATTAATTATTTGAGAATTTTTCACTTTTATCTTGACAATTTGATAACTGCCCATTTGGAAGTTAACGAGTTAGTGAAAAGAATATCTTAGGTTTATGAAGTAGAAAGGGAAGTTGGGGTTTGTTTTAAACACATGTTGGGCTAAACTTTGTATTTAATAAAAGTCCGGCAATGCGTGCATCGACACCTAAAACAATGAACAGCCTCTATTCACTGAAAATTAAGGTGAGAGAAAGATATGAGGTCATTTTAACTTTTTGATGTCCTATATAAATAAATTATAAATTAAAACAGACTTTCTTTGAAAAGGAAATTATTTTAATAAAATAATATTACTTGTAAGAATCATATTTGTTTTAAAATTGACCTTGAGATCGAGGTTTGAAAAAGCTGGACTACGTTCAGGTTTGGTGTTAGGTTATGCTGAACATATTATTGTAATCTTATTCATCATTAATCTTCCAGCGAAGGCGACAAAACCCCAAATGCTCATGCAAATCCATGAATGAGACATATGTGATTGCTCAGTTACTTCACTCGAGAGAAAACTAAAGAATTTGATAAAATCATTTTATAACATGAACTGAAGAAAATAAATCAGTTTTGTTTAGTTCTTGACTTGACCAATATATGTGCTTCAGCGAAGGCTACAAAACCACACATGCTCATGCAAATCCATGAATGATACATATGTGATTGCTTAGTTACTTCACTTAAGCAAGCTAAAGGTTATATACAAAAACTGAACTAACGTTTTAACATATGAAAGTTTGTTCAGTTTTGGATGAAAGCGCTGAAGCTTCAGTTTTCTTCAGTCAGTACTGAAGCTTCAGGTTTTGAATCAATGTTCAACATACCTAGTTCAACAATCAATCTTTTGAAAGTTGGCTCATCCAGAGGCTTGGTGAAGATATCAGCAAGTTGATATTGAGTGGGAATGAAATGTAATTAAATATCCCGTTTGAGAGTATGATTCTTGATCTGACATCAATAAACTTTGCCTTTTTTGAGTGCATAATTGGATTGTTATGGGTACCTATATATGATATCATAGTCAGTGAGTTGACTCTTTATCCATAGTATGATGGCATAACATCCAGCAGCAGCTATATCTTTAGCTTCAGTTGAGAACATAGCTACAAATTGCTACTTATTCGCAATTTAGCAAATAAGCTTACCTTTAAACAACTGACAAGCATTTGAAGTGCTTTTTCTGTCCATGTTGCATCGAGCACAGTTAGAGTCTCAGTATCTTTTTAGGTCAAGACCTAAATGTGTTGGGTACTGAAGACCAAGACTAGGAGTACCTTTTAGGCACCTGCAAATTCTTTTAATAGAAATAAGGTGGGATTCCTTATGTTTTCATGATGTCTTACATAGAGATCAGTTAAGAATTGAATGTGAGGTCTTCTTGAAGTTAGGTTCATTAGTGATCCAATCATACCTCTATACCGAGACTTATTTATAGCTTTGCCATTGAATCAAGTCCTAGCATGTTAGGGGGCATAATTAGAGTATTCACTGATAAACCAATTTTTTCGTACTTTCTTAGCAGATCTTTGACATATCTTTCTTTGTTGATGAAATGCCTCTTTTAAATTGTTCAATCTAAAATCTGAGGAAGTAGGTGAGGACACCTATCATGCTTATTTCGTATCTTTGAGTCATTAGTTTAGCAAACTGTTTGCACACCTTTATGGTTGTGGACCCAAGGATAATATCATCAACATGAATTTGTACCAAAATCACATTTGTTTGAGTTTTGTAGATAAACAAAGTTGTTTATTATACCTCTTACAAAATTGTGTTTAGTGAGATAGGTTGAGAGAGTTTCATACTATGCTTTTGAAACTTGTTTAAGTCCATAATAGGCTTTATCTGATTATGCAGACATGGTTAAGGAATTCATTATATCTCAAAACCTGGAGGTTGTTTGACATAAACTTCTTCTTTTAGTTTACCATTGAGGAATGTTTTATTGACATCCATTTGATAAACTATGAAGTTTATGTATGTGGGAAAGGCAAGAAAGATCCTGATTGCTTTAAGTCTTGCAACTGGAGCATGATTTTATCATGATTTATGCCTTTATGCAATTGATGATTGAATCAAGCATTATTGCCTTATGATTACAATGCCAGGTTCCTTTTTTATTGAAAAGAATTGGAATTGTATCATGTGCTGAAGTATCTTCCATTTAGAGAGGATAAGAGTTCAGATATCTGAACATCTTTAGTTTTGTGAGGTTATTAATGAATTGGTTTTCATTGGTGTGTTTTTTTGTTCAAACTGATCATCATTAATGAGTTCATCAATTTGAAACGAATGATCACTTTTTATCATTGTGATCAATTTGATCATTTTGACCATATTGGTCAGGTGAGAAGGTGAGATTTCTGCTTTAATAACAGTGGATTTTTTATAAGGTTTTATGAAGAATTCTCAGCTATTAAAAGCATTTTAGTGTTCATACTGTGGGACATTTACTTTCCTACTTTTTTGAAAACTATACCATAACCATAACCTTCAGTGGTGTACGTGGAGTTATTTCCATACATTCCTTTCGGTCTTGGTACATCCCATATTTGTGCAGGTAATATATGTTTTGAACGACAGTTGTTCAAATGTGATAAAGATTCCCTGATGTTACACTGCACAAAATAGAATCAGAATGGTTAGTTTTGTTTAGAAACCCACTTTTTAGTGGGAGTCTTTGATCTTAGAGCACTTGATGATTCAGTCTTACTTGCTTTAAAAGATTCAACTTTCTTAGCTTGAAGAGCTTCTCTTTTCCTGAACCACTCAATGTCATTATGATCAGATGTGGTATGAACATTGCTACCACATGTTTCACAGTTCTTTGTGACACGTTGAGGGTTTCTAGGTTTGATTCCTCTTCTTAAAGAAATAATCCTGTTATGACCATGAGTATCATGATCATAGCTTCCACATATTTCACATATGGGATAGTATACACAATCATCAGATTTATGATCATTATATCCACAATTTATGCAGGAAGGAAAAGGTATTGCTGGCCTTGAAGGTTTGGATCTTAAGGAAGATTCACCTTGACCAGTATGATACTGATTTATATTCATGGAAGACATAAATTCAACATGATCACATGTTATGTGATTGGTCTTCTTGCACTTTTTACAAAACAAGACTTCATAACAGTTTTCAAAGAGATGATTGTTTTGTCCACAGAGTTCATAATTCATTTTGAATTGAGTTTTGTATCTGTTGAGAATTCCTGTTTCTGAAGTAAGATGACATATTCTTGCTAATTTGTAATTTTAGTTCATTAAGTTCTTTCATTACAATAGTCAAAGGAGGATCATCTTCTATTTTTACATTCTTTAACTTACTAGCAGGAGATAAATTAGTTTTAGCTTTGAATGTGGATCTTGACTTCAAAATTGATTTGATAGTCTTTGGGCCAAAAACAGGTTCAGCACCAGTCAGCTTCTCCAGTGGAGGAAGGGGGTGCTACAAATTGAAGATTCATTCGCTGAATCATAATCAGTCGCTGAAGAGTTAGAGACAATAACTGAATGGTCAGTTGTGTTTCTTTGTGACTCAATTGAGGGTACCTGACCAATATCATGATTTGACAGAGCAAAATCTTCAGCTTTAGATAACTTAGGTTTATTACTACCAGTAATAGACACTTCTAAGTTATCTGCTGAAGACTTTACAAACACTGGGTCTTTTGGCCAAGAGCTGGAGGTATCTTCATTGAGTTGGTCAATTCCTAAGTTTTTTCTTTTAAGTAGGAATTTGTTCACTGATACATTGATTAACTTTATTAGAGCTATTTATCCATGCTTCTGTAATAGAAGTTAGCTCTTTTAGTTCTTTTCTTAAGTTATGATTCTCTTTGAGAATCTCAACGTTTACATGCTGCATGGTAAGAATATCAAGCTTTGTTTGCTTTAATACCAAAAGCTGTTCTTTGTATGTATTTAGTTCTTGAACATGATTTCTATGTTTTGACATGAGATTGTTTCTTTGTTCTTCAACATAGTTTAGATCAATACACAAATAATCTAGAAAGGATTTTCTATCATTATTATCTTCCATTTCAAGAAGAGTGTATACATTTTTCATAGAGATCTTAATCCATTTACCATTTCTAGCACTTTCTTTGCCAACAGAAACTCTTTATTCATCAGCAAGAGCCACAAGAGCTTTAACTTTAGTTACTTCATTGTCATTAGATGACACTTCTTCTTCATCCCAATCATAGGTTTCAGCAATTAGACCTTTGTTATTGCTTGAGGACAAATTGGGAGCTGAGGCACTAGAACTAAGGAGGGATAGTTTAGTTTTGACTTTGTTGTACTTGGCTTCAAAGTATTTGGTATGCCTTGGTTCAGGTTTGTGCTCAGATGAATAGAGAAGTTTTGGTTAAAAGGTGACTGATATGAAGGAACTAATGTCTTTGACCAACAGTCTCTTGTAAAATGACCCTTTTTGCCACATTTGTGACATTCAGTTTGGTCAGTTGCTTTTGTACTGCTAAACCTTTGAGTACCCTTTTTGAAGAACCTTTTGAGATACATTTGGGGAGTGACTTTTTGGGTGAAAGGGTTAGCTAATTATTTATAAGAATACATGTTTGGTTGCTAAGCTAAGAACTCAGACAAGATATACAAACTCTTCACAACTCTACATCAATCTCTTTATTTTTATTTTCTTGACTCTAATATAAACATAGACATAAGTAAATGGCAGCCGGTACATTTTTTTCACTCTTTTTTTATATATACATTTTTTGTACACTTTTGTTCTGCCATTGCTTAAACATATAATACATCATGGGAGTTTATAGATGCACCCCTACACTTGAACTTTAACATACTCGATATTTACAATCTAACTAATGACCCAAATTGAGGCGGATCAACATAACATGGAGCTTATTGAGCTTTATTGGGGGTAATAAGTTACTTCTTCCCTAATTCCTCATAAGATGAATGCTAACATGATTCCTAATCGTCCTAAAACAGTATTTACAAGGATAAGGACTTAGAAACCGTGTCCTTAATAATTAACTTGGGTTAAAACAATAATGTACTAAAGATGAGTACATACAAGGTAGGCTAAGGCGATTTGGGTGTAACAATTGGTTCAAGGTGACAATGCTCTTCGTTAATAGTCTGGCTTAACTAGAAAATTACGAGAACCGTAGAAAAGGACAGGCTCGGAGGGTTATACTAGGGGTGTCCTACACTAAAAATGAGGGCATGGCAAGGGTGTGGGATAGTTATATGATCGGTGTGACCATCATAACAGTTACAGGTTTAAAACATGGGTTAATCCTAGTACCTCTTTTCTAGAAAATCCTAATACTTACTATGCGGTCTCGAGATGCATCACAAAAACAAGTTCTAGAATTTAATATACTATCGATACACTCATATAATTTAATACTGATACCAATGCTCCAGAAAAGGCGACAAAGACCATACGTACATGTTGGTCCCTTGGAATCCGATATAAGGTTTATCAAGTTAAACTAATCTGATTCTATAGCAACAAAGTGAGTTTTAAACAAATATATATAAAGAATATAAAGAACAAGTTTAAAACACACAGAAGTACTTTTCAACGTATAGGACTTTATTAGAATCAAATAAAGAATCTATGACACACCTTGGTTGTGGAATAGCAAGGTGGTTGAATGACAATTGGGGGTTTTATCTCTTTTAAACTTAAACTCTAACTAAAGTTAAGATAGTAAGAAAACAAACTACTTATGACTAAGCTGAAGCTTCAGCTTCATTAGTACCGTTCAATTTGTTTGAGAGATAAATAAACTCTTTAATGTGTATCACATTAATTGGAAGAGATAACATTTACTTTGAGAATCCCTTTCCTTTTATAGGAAAAGAGATTAGGGTTTACAAGTTTAACCTAGACTACGTGGCAAGCATTAAATGGGTGGTTGAACTACCATTTAATGCACGTCTGCTTTTTAGTACTAGGTACTGTCCTTTGAGGAAAGTTGTTGTACTTCTATACCAACTTTTAGAAGTTACTTTTCCAAGGAGATTTCTTTATTCCTTTTGACATAAATCAATCTTTTCCCTGACTTGTAAACCTTCTAGAAGTGAAACAATACGTTTCAACTTCTGTTAAGGAGGTAGACAACGTTCAGCTTGGAATTATCAACCAAGCTAAACTCAAGCTCTTACCAAAAGCCTTATTCAGTTTTTGTACCGTTGCATCTACTGAAGTGAAAATACTTCCAAAT